>JAUTBT010055305.1:0-15372 GCA_032361225.1 Lepetodrilus schrolli | reverse complement strand
TGTCCTAAATAAACATGTGGCCAGAACTATAAAGCTTAAAATAAAATAAAATATAGTGCTGGGTCCGAAGAGGATATAGGTGGTTTAATTTTTGTGTGTGATTTAAGCCAAAATACAGACATAACTTTTTTTGGCATATGACTTACGCCAAAATGAAAAGAAATATATATATATATATATATATATATATACTACAGACCAGCCATTTTTTGGACTTAAGCCGCTTTATGAATACCACCCCTAGAGAACAGTGTGATGGGACTTGGGAGTGTATAACAAAGCATTACGTCATGTATGTACTGTCTACTGTTTTCATTGTTATGTGTGGTGTGGTGCAATGTTTTCATTATGTGTGGTGTGGAGGCGACGTTTTCATTATGTGTGGTGTGGAGGTGCAACTGTTTTCATTGTTATGTGTGGTGTGGAGGTGTAACATTTTCATTATGTGTGGTGTGGAGGTGTGATGTTTTCAATGTTATGTGTGGTGTGGAGGTGTGACATCAGAGAGAAAGTGAGAGAGGTAGGTAGTTGAACGTGAGGTAGCGGAAAAGAGTATTGTGAGTATGTTTTAGGTTAGGTTTTAGTTATTATTTAATTCATGTATATATATAAATTCTTATCATTAGATGCAATACCTTGTAACGTCATTCTTTTAACACGCCTGGCGTGCCAAAAATTGACAAATGTTTTATTATAAGGCAGTTCAGAGTCCCACTTTTGTTCAAACCGTATCCATCAAATCTATCCTGACAAATGTTGTCATTAATTAGACTTACTATAATTCCTTGCATTAATGCATGTAGACCCAGAGGGTCTTACTTTGCTGTAGGGATTATTATGGCTTCACTGCGATACAAAAGGCGAAGACAATACACCAAAGCACATGGATGAAAACATTCCAAAGAATAAACAATATCATCCTAGTACACAAAGCCAAGGTTTGCCCAGCACCACACCAAAAGACAGTTAGGTTCAAACTACATACAGTCTCAAAGTCAATTCAGAAAATAGAAAATAGAAAAGAAAAAGATGCGACACACCAAGAAGAGCTGGAAATATTCCCCAAGAAAAAGTTACAAAGACAGAAATGAAACACTAGTTTACCACCATCAACCTCGGTGCTGTTCGATAGAACGATCATGGATCTGCGACAGTCGTAACTCCTGTATATTTATCTATACCAAGTTACGACTCTCATAGCGCTATGGTTGTTCTGTGGAATATGACCTTGAACAAATTGGATTCTAGCTGCACATGACTACAACCCTCTGTTTAGAAGACAGCAAGCAAATGCTTGTCTCCTGGCATCCTGGTCTGATCGACACTTTGACATTGCTGCCGTTAAAAGAACAAGAACAATGATCGATATTAGTGATGCTGACTGATATTAGTGATGCTGATCGATATTAGTAATGCTGATTGACCAGTTAAATTATATCTGTGTTAAACCACTTGTGTATAATGCAGACGATCCAAGTATTATCCAACAAACATGGCATCATCCGACAGAACTTGTACAAAACAAACAAAAGCATAAACATCCTCATTACCTTGACCATTGATCATTTTATTTTTGCAATGAAAGTTTCTCAGCATTATCACAGACCTCAGGAACAGTCCAACATCACAAACTGCATTAAACAGACAGACCTCACTTGGTTATCTATGATTACAATATCAGTTCTCAGCCATTCCATCAAAACAACAGCAAGCTTACTTTGGAGACCACATATATTTTACTATAGGTTACGTCTTGTCTCAAATGTTGGGACACAGGAACATAATGAACAACAAATATACTATCAACATACCATGTAATCCAATCTGCACCATATGTAGCAACCTGTGTAGTTTAAAACCAATTATCATGAAGTTTCCAATGATTGTGATGTAGCTGATGATTGTGATGTCTAATCATTGTGATGTCACTAGAGATTGTGATGTCACCAGTCCTGCGAGGTCACCAGTAATTGTGATGTCACTAATGATTGCAAAGTCACCAATAATTGTCATCAGTCCTGTGACTTCAACCAATGATTGTGAGGTCACCAGTAATTGTGAGGTCGCCTAATGACTGACATTACCAATCATTATGATGTCACTATTCCTCCGAGGTCACCAATGACTGTGAGGTCACTAGTAATTGTGATGTCATTAATGTCATGGCATGAAAGAACATTGGTATCAGAGGCTTACATACAACCCTGTGTGCAGAACAAGAATTAGTGTAACCAAGTACCATGATTAACCCAAGATTATATTCCAATGTTCCTGAGATACAATAGCAAGCATGGATGTTAGATTATGGTCAATGGAAAATCTGGCATGGCATATCGATCCAAAGGAGCCCTTCTACCACATACAAATGAATTCCTGTTTATGGTCCTCGAGATATGAAAGACTTGAATTATGTCGCCAATGACCTTGATAAAGAAAATAGTCCCAAAGAAGTTTCACATCAAACGGAATGTATTCTACGGCATGGGTTTCGAGATATTCCATTAGCAAGACTTGCAACGATGGGTAAGTACATAAGGCGGGATATACAAATAGAGAAATTACTTGTGAATCAAGAAAACAAATATATGAATAGTTGCCACAGAGGAATAAATAAACCATTTCAGATCATATATCATGTAAGATTCAATAAATACTTCTTCAATTTCAAATTCAAATTTCTATACAGTGAACATGTACAGCGTCCCATAACTGGTCTTGTGTCAAGCTTTTAAGTGTATCGTCATACTTAACCATCTCTCTGCTAGATTAGGCACAGGTAATGCTCTTTAGGGCATCTCCGGTTGCCTGCAGCATGGAGAGGGTTAAATATCTGAGTGGTTTAATGGGAGTTTGGTTATGGATGTAATTATAGGTAGCAAATTGTCGTACAACTGCACAAACTGAATTGACATCACTTTCAGAAAATCACCTTCGTCTAGCATGTCTAGGTCTAACTAAATCACTACTAGTTCATACTATTAAAGAGTTGCTGGCATTACCGTGACAATAATGGCGTTACATTATGCTTATTGTTCCATATTAATATTTAGGCTAAATGTTAACATTTGTTTACATTACAGCCAACTCATGACGAGTTTGTAGGGTGCATGAAATGCAGAGGTTAAAATTAGAAATAATTGATCCGATTTGAATTGACCAAATAGTGAGTTGAATGAATCAACATACACACAAATATTGGAATGGATGAAGAATGAATGAATTATTGCTTTACGTCGCAGCGGAAATATTTCACCCATAGGCGACAGGAATGGATGCAGAATAACTACAATAGATTGTCTGAAATGGCATGAAATAATGCCAAGCACAACAACAAAAACATATACCGTGTATACCCAAAGATACACGAGATAAATATATTAACAAACTTTTCATAAATATTATGGCAAGTATATATATAAAGTGTGTTTGACAGTATATGTAGAAAGTTTTGAAATCCTGCTCTGGGTCCCATTTCAGAGAATGATCGTAACGCTATGAGAATAGAGTCGTAACTTCTATGTTATCAGAGTTACGACTCTCGAAGCACTACGATCACTCTGTGCAATGGAGGCCCGGTTTGAAGTTTCACATAGTTATGAGAGAAATACGTACAATGTATTAAATCCTACATACATGACCAGTCATACAGGCAGTGAATGTACACAACAATATAGACAGAATACAACAGTTTTGTTTTGTTTCTTTCAAGATTCTTTCACTTATATCACAAATTGTCAGTTTAGGGCAGGAGGAAACCCGCAACATCCATAGCACTGAATGTTGCAGTAAACCTGCGAGCATCAGCTGGTACTGACAGGACCAAGGATAACTGCATTGCCACTACAGACAGCGCATCCTATCAATATCGCATCATAAAGGTAACTTTCGCAAACATTGATGCCGGGCCCCCGCGGCAGGATTTGAACCAGGAACCTTTGGCTCTGAAGTCCAACGTTCTACCACTGCGCTACCACCCGCCCCCCGATATCATAGTATACAATATGAAAATTAATCTATTGGGAGAGAATAAAAATGAGTGTCTTATTGTTTTATGTCGCAGCGGGAATCTTTCATCCATTTGCTACGAGAAAAATAATTTAAATAAAAAATTAACATAATCCGATATGAAAAATGTCATCTATAAATACTGTCTTAAAATCAAGTACAAATAAGATTAATGCTTACAGTGTTATTCAAGTTTATTAAATTTAATATCATACGAATCTGGTGTTTATCCAGGATGTTGCAGACATTAGTTTTCAACTTTTCAAAATTATTTTTTACATTTAAAAAAATGTGACCACAATAAGGAGATTAACAAGATGGCTGAAAATGTTATAAATGAAGATTTCGTTAGTGTGACCACTACACCATCATGAACATTTTCTCGTTATCTTTATTGAACTTGGTGTAACCGCAGCTACCGGTATATGCTGTTTACAATTTATATTTTATATATATTGTTAAATTCAGGAGGAAAAATGCCTACAATGTCCTTGACAGGGATAAATTACGATGGTCACAAAAAGAATACAATGGAAATATTATGCTTCCATTGCCCTCAATTGAAAAACCACTATAAACAATATACCAGGGGGCCTATTCTCAAAATGTTCTTATGATCATACGACAATCTTAAAGATTCGTACAGTAGGGCTGTGAAAATGTTACACACGTTCTTAGTCTAAGAAGATCGTAAGAACGCTTAGAGAATATGCCCCTAGGAGTATACCAGCAATATACCAGCAGTATACACGAGTATCTAAAACATTGCATTAGCAGATCACTGATAATACTATAGGGACTACTATTATACCCCTTAAAAATCTTAACATTCATTGATAATACAGGGTACTGGTATTAAAGCTAACATCATAATGTGTATCAGCATCTGGAAAGGGCGAACATGACATAAAAATTAAACATGACCATTTCTAAGTTGTACAATTAGTCCTTGTCAAAGACATTGGAGCCAATATTACTTTCCAATTAGTTAATGATACTTTACATTTTTGAGAAAGAAATGGCCCTTTAATTGTCAATTTTTCTAACACTTTCTTCTTTAAAAAAATCCTTAAAAAAAATATCAAGAAAAAGAAGTGCCACCAAGAGCTTTGACAGGGATTATTGTACAGTTAGTTCTTCCAATAAAGATCTACACAAGGTCCACAAAACTGACACATTTAAAAATATTTTACATCATATTTCATTGATATATGTACAGGGCTTTGAAGGTTTTCAAACACTGACAAATGTATTCAAGGTTTGGGTTCAGTTGCTAATTGATTGTTCCCATGACCTATGCAACAATAATTAACCTTCTTGCTGTTGGTGTAAACTGCAGATGCCCTAATGAGCAGCGATTAATTAGTGCTGGCAAGCAGGGGGAATGTCGATATATAAATATGATATGCACCAATTAAATCAGACATTATGTATAAATAATAAATTCTAACATGTTTTCAATGATGTCAAAGTGGCAACCATGTTGTATCAAGTGATTTTTGTATTTAAAAAAAATTTAATTTGGGTTTAAGAGTTGCTTTCAAGGTTCTTTCACTTATATCACAGCTTGTTAGTTTAGGGAAGGAGGAATCCCACAACATCCATAGCATAGAATATTGCAGTATACCTGACAGTGTATTAAATGATAAATCATGGGTTGTCGAAACAGAATGTCACATGGTAAACAAAACGGCCAATTCTTGAATCATTCTTATGATCTTCATTGCCTAAGAATGTCTGTAACAATGGCAAATTTTCGTATTCACTAAGAGTTCTTATATTAGTGACCATTCATAAGTAAATCTTGGCTATTATTAATAGCATGTAGTTTCCACTATGATGAAAATGACAACATTGTTAAAAATTATGAAATATGCATGGCTTTCGGCCTAAAGATCTCTTCGTAGCAATAAGTTATTAGCACACAAAATATAGCTTTGAGAATACATCTTTAACATTATTGTAAGATTAAAATTTTAAAAAATAATGTAATTACCCTAATAATTAAAACCTGCTAATAGTTCGAACACCCAAATGAATTCAAACACCCAAATTAATTGTTGAAACTTTTTTTTTTTACAACCCTAAAATTACGAAAATTTCCCCCAAATCATTCTAATTATGCGAACACAATAATTTAAATATTTAAAAAATAATTTTGTTTTAATAATATAATTTTTATATGTCCTTCATTTATTTACCATTTCATTTACAACCATATTTTTGTATTTTAATTTGGTTGTCCGTAATTCATTGTCAATTTTCAATTGTCATTTCATAGTCCTAGCCCTGAGATTACTTTTTGAGTACACAACCCAGTTTTGTTCACAAATTCCTATATGAAATATGAAATTTGACCTCGAGTATGAAACCATACCAAATTTTTTTTATCATTGATAAATTGTCAAAATTACACCTACCCCTACAATAAATGGCCTGTCCCTAGTTGAACATTAATCACACCAATTAAAAACTATATGTAATTTTTCTAAGACTTTGGATTAATTGGACACATTTATCAATTGTAAATCTATTGTAAGGTCACCATCCTCAATTTATGATAGACTTACAATCTTTTGTAGCTCTGTGGAGTTTAACATCGCTGTAGGAATTTCAGCCATGTATTTCACAGACAATTCTACGACAGGTGTGAAATCAAAGGCACCGACAATACTTTACTATTAAAGTGATTTGGCAATTTGCCAATGATGTGCCCTTACGTTTAACCCCCTCGTTAGAGCTGGTGACGTACATACAATACAATGTCACAGTGGCATCACGTCACGTCGCAGTGGCAACACCCAGTTGATGGGACAGCCAGTTAACGTGCCCAGTTTATGTATTCGTAAATGGACGGTTGATGAATTTTCAATGTAAGTTTCTTTTTTTCAACAAATGTGTGCAATGTTAGAATAGCACTAGAGTACGGTCTACCCCTATATATATATATATATATAGTTAAAGTATAGTTTTGCCCTGAACTATTACAGTGTCCTAGTACTTTAACTATAATAGTTCAGGGCAAAACTATACTTTAATAGACTATATATATATATATAAGGGTATGCCATACTGTATCCCTTAAATATTGATATTGATGCATACATTTTAAAACATATAATGACTGTTCATCAGATGCTATGCACATTAGTTTTGTTAAGTGACCTGTAATTGGTAATGCAAGAATATAAGAATAAAAAAAAAGAAAGAAAAATAATTATGTACAGGCATGTTTTGGCACATTATCTCTCTATCCATAGAACAAAGATCTAGACACAAAATAGATACTACCCGAAATCTCAAACATTTTGAACACAAACATTTGAACACTGATACTGCTTGAGATGTCTTATCAAAATATGATACTGAATATTTATGCATTTCTGGATTATATATTATTCTCTTTTTCTCAAATAATATTATTTGATATTGCTCTACATGGTATATTTGATTGTGCAACCAAAAAGATTGCACTTTCATAACAGCAAGATCTCTCATATTTTACATGATGTTAAAGATGTCTCGATTTCATGATGATGATACTTTCCGAGATCGCTCGTATTTGAACATGACATTAAAGATATCACCACCGTAGCGATTGGCCAGCCACCTGTCCTTAATCACTGCCACTTTAAGACACTCGCACGAGAACGCGGCGTCGAAGTTTGTGTGGACTGCGCGTCCCATTCCCTCAATGATGATGAGATCGGTTTTCGCTGACGTCATCGCATCCACCAGACATTGGTCTATCAACCTTGAAGTGGAAGAAGCACCAGTAAAATATATATCAATTTTTTTAATTTTTTTTTAAAGTTCTCACTCTGATTTTCTGAGTAATGATACATTTAATACATGTGTGTTAATCATTGTGTACATGGAAGATGAAGCTTGAATAAATCATGTATTCACCATATATATATTTTTTAATTGGGGTTTAGAACAGGTTTCAAGATTCTTCCACTTATATCACGGTTTGTCAGTTTTAGGGCAGGAGGAAACCCACAACATCCATAGCGCTAAATGTTGCAGTAAACCTGTAAGCACTGCCTAGTACTGACAGACCAAGGATGATACTGCTTTGCCACTCTACAGACAGTACATCCTATCAATATCACGTCAGAAAGGTAACTTTTGCAAACATTGATGCCTGGTTACCAGGACAGCATTTGAACCTGAAGCTTTTGGCTCATGTCCAACGTTCAACCATTGCGCTACCACCCACCCCCGTATTCCCCGATAAAGACACTTGTAACTAATAATATGTTTGAAGGATAATAGTACCTGAGATCTAGACATGGTGACCCTTGACCTGACTCCATTATTCGTAGTCTTCCGTCCGAGATGGCTTGCGATATCTCTGCAGATATTCCTTCTATGTGTTTGGTAATGAGCAGTAGTTCACTGTATGTGACGTCATTCAACGTAGGTCGTGTGTTGGCACAAAGAATCACCTGCAATGCAAGCGACTAGGTAATATTACTACTATACACGTTTATATATCGCAAATATCTAGAATAACTGCTCAAATGTGCTTTTGGGAAATTAGATGAACAAGAATTGCCAGTAGTTTATTTGTTTCTTTTGGGAACTGGGGTTAAGAGCCACTTTCAAGATACTTTCACTTATATCACAGCTGAGGAAACACGCAACATCCGCAGCACTGAATGTTGCAGTAAACCTGGTACTGACAAGACCAAGGATGATAACTACATTGCCACTCTACAGACGGCGCATCCTATCAATATCGTATCAGAAAGGTAACTTTCGTGAACATTGATTTCGGGCCCCTGGGGTGGGGTGGGATTTGAACCTGGAACCTTTGGCTCCGAAGTCCAACATTCTACCACTGCGCTACCACCTGCCCCATTTGCCAGTGTTTTTATTTTAATTTTATTTTTTTAATTGGGGTTTAGAGTCGATTTCAAGATTCTTTCACTTATATAACGACTTATCAGTTTAGGGCAGGAGGAAACCTGCAACATTCGTAGTGCTGAATGTTTCAGTAAACCTGCGAGCACCGGCTGGTACTGACAAGACGAAGGATGATATCTGCATTGCCACTCTACAGACATTGCATTCTATCAATATCGCGTCAGAAATGTAACTTTCGCGAACATTGATGCCAGGCCCCCGGGGTGGGATTTGAACCTGGAACCTGTTCTACCACTGTGCTACCACCCGCCCTGCCAGTGGGTAATAATACTACTAATAATAATACTAATAACAATAACAAAGAATATATATATTTTTTAATTAACTCAAAACCATACACTAGCTCTGCATGTACCACACTTTTATAAGTGGCATAAAAGTAATATTAAGTGACGAAAAATGTTTAAATTTGATAAATATTAAAACAATAAGAATCTAAGAAAACATTCTATAGATTGTATACACTTTCACCCATACGCGACGATAAATGATATCGTGAAAGCATGTGCATGGAAGAAGTGCCAATAGGAATGTTCTGGATCGATGCTATCACGTGCCAGAGCTTGTCGTGCATTTTGAGTGGGTGTGGGTTTCTCGATAGGTAAATTCATAGGACTATGTACCACCACTAGGGGGAGACAACTAGGATGTTGAATGACAGACAATCTTACATTGGTTCCTCTTGACAGAAGTTCACGCGCCAGTGGGTAGACACCAAGGATGATGTCAAAGCCACTGTTATCACAGAAGATGGCCGCACACTTGTGAGGAGTGCCTTGAGACAGCCGTGTCTTCCACACGTCGAAATTATCGAATAGCCAGGGACGCTCTAAAATAATAAAATGGAAACCTTAATATGATAATAATACTAATAATCAATCTAATTAAAATCAGATCTCGTTTCGCTCCTTAACATTTTGGCATTCTTTTGCTCAACAGAGTAGCGAGTTTCCAAATATCTGAGCATCAGTTTCGAATCTGATTTTAAGGAGATTGAATAATAATGTGACATTAATATTGGGCCAAATCCACGCTCGAAAGTGTGCTCATATTGTTACATCTCAATAGATCTGTATGAGATCACAAATTAATGTTGGAAGAAATCTCATAGTACTATATTATTACCCCAGTCAATGGATCAGTGTGCTCTCATTTTCCTTCTCAACTTCCTGGGGAGGATACACGCCAAGCTGCCATTCAAAGTACTAGAAGGTTATCATTTACATGCCCATGTCATCCTACTGGGTACCCATTATCTGCTGGGTGAACAGAGGCATTTTAGAACTAAGCCACTTGCCCAAGGTTACACCACAAGTTTTTCAACCCGTGTTTCAGTCTGGGGCAGGAACGAATCCCAGATACTCTCAGGTTCTCAGTCACCCATACACAAACCAACTATTGGTCCCACAGCATTTTTGAATGGCGCTAAAAAAGTGTTTATACCTTGCAGCTTGGCCTGCGCATCGGAAAACCTGAAATCCTGAGTTTCCAGGAGACGCCGAACTTCCTTGGACCCCCAGTCGAAGACGTTTCCTGCCAGCAGACCCTTGGCCAGTTCCAGCTGACGTTCGGCCCAGGACAGCGAGTCCAGGAAACTCAGACGGCTTTCCAAAGAATTTAGCGCCAGCTTGGTCTCGAACTGTTTCTCCTGGGAGAAGGGGTCGGTGAACTCTAGCTCCGTCAGGAACTGGCTTCGCGTGTCAAGCAGTGTCCGAACGTTCAGGGAGCCGAAACAGCTGGAAATAAAGAGCAGAACGTGGCTCGTCAGTTTTACTGTAGAATTTTATTTTATTTCATTTTTGTTTGAATTGGGGTTTACTGGAACACTATGTGCTACAAATACTGCAGGTTTATTTCCTTGGTCCCTCAGTAACAGCCAGTGCTCGCAGGTTTACTGGAACATTTAGCACCATAAACTGACAAGCTGTGATATAAAGAGAGTATCTCACCCGAGTGTGCTTTGATATCCTACGAGTTGATATAACATAAATACGAGGCTTTGCCGAGTATTTATGTTACTTTTATCAATGAGTTTGGTAGCAGCCGACCTTTTAAGTCACGTGCCTGAATTGACCTGGAGATATCAAATTGATATCTCCTAGGAGATATCATTTTTAACTACTGCATACGTCTCCTCACAGAGCCAGTATTGGGTGATAAGTGAAAGAATCTTGAAAAGCGGGTCCAAACCCCAATTAAATTAATTTTATTCAATCTAGGTATTGGTCAGTTTTCTCATCACTGGCCACTCACTGACCAGGGATTGGACTTCAGCGTGGACAGTCTGTCCATATATCTGTCCATGAATGTCTCCGCTCGCGCGACAGCGTCGGTGGAGGTCGGCTGACTCTTGATGGCCTGTGACTTGTACTGAAAACAAACATGGCGGCCTATGGTACGTACAGTACTCCTTGCAACATTATGAACATTCTTTTTACGATTTCATGCTCATCTCAAAGTTTTGGTCACAAATCCCCATATAAAATTTGAGCTTGTGCTTGAAATCTTACTCAGAAAGTTTCGTAAGCGCAGGGCCAGAAATCTGAAAAATATTATTTGATGATATTTAGGTTTTGCGAATGGAATGCATGAGAATTTTGGTTGCATGGCTTACATAGTCATCTTCCATATTTAACCCTCCTCATGTTGACATGCCATAATGAACTGGGTTGTGTCTAATCCAGCAGGGATAGGGTTAATAAGCAGTAATAAGACCAGGATGAACACTTGGCAGTGAATAGCTACATATTTTCAGTAATAAGAAATTCGTTAATGCCATAGTTATTTGATTCCCTGGTTTACGGATCTGCCTACCCAATAAAAATAATGATATTATATTATCTCAGAAAACAGAAGAGTACCATGCAAAGTCGGAATGTTAACTCTTCCTCTCCTGGAAGATTGTTAATCGAACGCCCCTCATGTACAATTAACCCTCTCTCTGCTGGATTAGGCAGAGACACAGCTTTTTATGGCATCTCCGGTTGCCTTCAGCATGGAGAGAGTTAAGTGTCAAGGGTCAGTCAGCTGACCTTCTCAGTCCCTGCAATAAAGCAGTCCAGCCAGTAGTCGCGAGCCTCCTGGTCTTTGGTCAGATCCACGGTGTCGGGGAAGTAACTGTGTACATCCAACAGCAGCGGACATGGCAGCAATGGGCGCTCCAGCCGGTCGATCTCCAGGTGGTCGAACTGAAACATGGTCGTCATGGAAGCAGCAGCTGTGATGGTGGGTACCCAGTAGGGGTGAGCTCAGAAGATATGGGGTTGGAGTGTTAACATAACATCACAATCATAATTCTAGTGATACAGATGTGATATTCTGGGAATAACAACAAAAAAAAGGAGAAAATAACTCCTCTGGCTGTCCATTGTCCCATCGAAATCTGAAATAAGATGCAGCAGCTAGAAGTTTAGGATAAAAAAATAAATCATTATTGCTTAGATTTTTTAATTAATAAGTATGTACATGTTTTCTAAGAGTTCATTTTTCCAAACAGTATTTCAACAACATTATGGCAATCTGTTTATGGTGGGAGGGAACCTGCAATAACTATGCATTTTGGTAACACTGGTATGCCACAGCTTGTATATTTTATCTCAGGGTGATAACATTGTGAAATCACAGTCTATCATGGAGAGTGAGTGAATGAGTGAGCGATTATTTTTCATCACAGCGGGAATCTTTCACTCATACATGACGAATAATATTTAATTATAGAATTAAAGACAGAATTTGAACTCACTGACTATTGCATTTATAGTCTGACACACTACCAACTGTGCTATCCCACCCCAAAAATACCAAATACACAGAAAATTGCCTGTGAATGCGTACCGACGACAGTCTATCCTGGCTGAGATCGAAGGACGTCTGTTTGGGACTGGCAAGACCAGAGCTCCCGGCAAAGTGTTCACCCCACGAATACCTCTCTGCATCTGTGAAGGTAAGCAACACATACAACCCACAGTAAAACCATTACAACCTTTCTGGGTTTGATGTAACACTGCGACTACCCTGCAATGTATGTTTCTTTTCGTGAGTATTTATAGCCAGACATTTAAATTTTCCTACCTTCTTCCTTGTCGCCGTTCAGAAATGCACCAATTGCTCCGAGATAACCTTCATGTCTCAGGAATAATGCCTGAATCTCACCCTGTAAATAATGTAAATAATGTAAATTTAGAAGAAAAAGAAATTCCAAAGAAATTTCCATCAAATAAGAATAGCAGAGACAAAAAAAGACCATTTTTATCTCCAAGTTAAAAATACAATCATTCATGTTATTTTACAATGCCTCCCTATTGGTAGACATCCTCGACACACAGAATCAGAGGTAATTGTTTTGCAGTTACTTTAGCAGAAATTGACATAGATATCGAGTCAAGCCTGGCCCCTGGGTTACGATGTCCTGCTCAACTCAACATTTGAACATGAAATTGTACTAAAAAAGTGTTGTTTCCTTGGGGCCAGTGGCATTGAGGTTAAGAAATATTTTTTAGAGCTGACACTAATATTTGAATATTCATGAAAGATATTAAATTACGAATATTCGAATAGTAAAACAGCATTCAAACACATTTGCATCATTGTTGTAATATGTTTGAGACCTTTCTTATTTCAATGGTACTGCTCAATAGAAATTTACTGACCGTATATTCAAGATATGTGACAATGATTTTTTATCGATAGGGGAGACAATATGAAAGGAATTGTCACTTTGTAACACATGATATTATAATAATATTTCAAATGAATATTCAAATACAAATAGAATACTTACAAACAAATGTTCAATATAATTTTTGCTATTCGTTTCAGCTCTAAATATTTTTAGTAAAGACCAATCGAGCATTGTCATTGGCTGCTGCTAGGTTACCTTTGACCAATAGTTGATGGCGTATGTGATGGTGTGCATGGTCATTGGATGGCCGCGGATGAAGTATCCACCGAAGTAGACCTTCTTCAGGTTGTGGATTCTGGCGTGAAGGTATGCGATCTGACCAATGTCGTTGCTGATTGTCAGCAGAAGGCTACGAGCAATGTCCGCCTCCTTGAAAGATTTTGCTGCAAGAAAGGATTCGGATAAGTTTTAATTTTTATTATTTAAAATAATTTCTTTCAAATTGGGGTTTAGAAATTTGAGCCACTTTCAAGATTATTTCACTTATATCATGGCAGGAATAAACCTGCAATATATGTAGTGCTGATTGTTGCAGTAAACCTGCGAGTACCGGCTGGTACTGATGGACCCAGGATGATAACTCCATTGCCATGGTACAAATAGCATATCCTATCATGATTGCGCCTGGAAGGTAATCAGTGCTACCCTGGTGAGTGAGTGAATCATTGTTTTACGTCACAGCGGGAATCTTTCACACACACGTGACAATGAATTAATTAATTATGCAATTACCCTGGTGAATGGATCAGTGTGCCCTCACTTTCCTTCTCAACTCCCTGGGGAGTACACAACCTAAGCTACCGCTCAAGGTTGCTAAAATGTAATCATGGGTAATTGGGCCTGGAAAGAAAACCACCTCATTTTATCTCTAAATGAGTAGTGGTCCAGACATGACACTGACTCGACTTATCGCTAGGTGAGCGCGCCGCCTTCCCAAAGCTGCTTGCGATGAGGTCACCAGGCAGTCCCACGCTGGTGTAGGCGCCACCGTAGATGTCCTTGACCAGCATGTCCACTGACCGGTGGTCGCCTTGCTCTGCTAGCAACACCAGCTCATCGAAACTCTGCCAGGGAGAAGAAGAAAAAAAATTTAAAAAAATTAATTTGATCTTTCAACTTTTGAAGTCAAGGTGACACTGTCAAGTTAGAGACAATAAAGTTTTCATGTGTGTGGATGTGTGTGTGTGTGTGCATGTGTGTGCGTGTGTGTGTGTGTAGGTGTCTACCTACCATGGCCTTAATTTGAGGTCAAGGTCATATGATAAAATTATGGAAAGGAAAGATGTCATGTGTCTCTACCAACCCTTGTCTCAGTTCAACATTTAGACATTATTATCATTATCATTATGTGTGTGTTTGCATGTACCTACCCTGGCCTCTGTACAACCTTTAAACTTTGAGTGGAAGGTCACACCAAGTCTAATTATAGATAAAAAAAAGTTGTGATGTACATGTGTATGTGTGTGTGTGTGTGTGTGTTTGCATGTACATGCCCTATTATTATTATTATTATTCTGTGTGAATTTGCATGTAACTACCCTGACCTATGCTCAAACTTTAAACTTTGAATTCAAGGTCACATCAAGGTCAAATTAGAGATAAAAAACAGTTGCAATATGTGTGGTGTGGTGGTGGTGGTAGTGGTAGTGGTAGTGGTAGAGTGTGTGTGTGTGTGTGTGTGTGTGTGTGTGTGTGTGTGTGTGTGTGTGTGTGTGTGTTTGTGTGTGTGTGAGAGTGTTTGAAATAATAACAAA
>JAUTBT010055294.1:0-15372 GCA_032361225.1 Lepetodrilus schrolli | reverse complement strand
ACGACTTGTCAGTTTAGGGCAGGAGGAAACCCGCAACATCCATAGCGCTGAATGTTGCAGTAAACCTGCGAGCACCACCTGGTACTGACAAGACCAAGGATGATAACTGCATTGCCACTCTACAGACAGCACATCCCATCAATATCGCGTCAAAAAGGAAACTTTCACGAACATTGATGCCAGGCTCCCAGGTCGGGATTTGAGCCCGGGGCCTGTGTCTCTGAAGTCCAAAAATCTGACACAATTTCATTATTGGCAGACTAATCTGCTACATTGGCTGTTTTACTGATTACCTGGATTCCTAATACAAATCAGGTCTCAAGGTAATAAAACTGTTTTGAGTATGATTTGTTGCTCAACTCAGATTATACATTGAAATTCAGTAGAAAACTTTCGTTGAGAACGAACATGATGAAATCATACCCAAAAAACCCCAATATATGTTGTAACTGAGACCTGAAATGGATTATTATTAGCACTTGTAGGTGGAGATTATTTATTTATGGACACCTGCATGTACAAATGAATACATTTTTAGTGTGGACATGATTTGCTATTCCTGAGCTACTGTATGTACGAATTGTAGGGCAAAGGTGGAGATCAGGGGCTCCGTGCCTTTTATTACTACATTTGGCCGAATCTTGCATGCAAAATGTATTTCATGATTCCACAGACATCTAGGCTTCAATTTTGCACCAACATGCTATTTTGATCAGATGGGCCATTATGGAATAGCAGGGGGACAGGTGATGGAAAACCGTGGATATTTCCGTGAACAAAAGGGTTATTACAAAAACAATGATTATGTAGTTACCATGGTTACTAGATACTAACCATTAACCTATCTCTAACAAGCAATTTTGAGGCTCATGTGTTTTCGAAAAATTTGTAATCACGTGATAGTCATCCAAACACACGGCTATGATGACTGCATTCAGATCAAATCTGGCAAGTTCTCGATAAAATTTTCAGGAAGCCAGCAATCGATACGATTGATTGTTGGGTTTATAGTTACGAAAATATAACAAAGACGAAAATAGCACGATGTGCAGGAATGTACTGATAAAAAAATAATACCAGTCCTTGCTGAAAGTAACCCGTCGCAGGTGTGAGGATAGAGTTCAATTTAGGAACTAATATGGGAGCCATGGCGACCTAATTTTGCATTTGGCGACCAGTATTTCACTTATTTTAAATGTTTCTGGAACTTCAGGAGCCAAATGGCTCCTTGGAACATTTTTTAACTTTGAGGCCTGGAAGATTATTGAAAGAAACAGTACGAAAGTACTCCATACTATCTGTGTACATTAATTACTTGAATGAAACATTATAAAAACCTTTGGAATATAATTACCCAAAATTAGTACCAAACAACCCGGGTTCGGTAAGAACTGACCCAAAACAAGCGCGAAACGACCCAGGTGCGAAACAACCCAAAACGATGTGGCGATAAACGACTCGGATGAACGGGTTTTGGAGCGAAACAACCTGTAACCTTTATAGCGATGTGAGCAACGTTATTTCCTTACTACTGCACACAAAAAATGACACCAGGATAATGCCATTATTAATGGTCAAATAGAGGGGACCCTTGGCCCTGTTTATGGACGGGCACTACCCGGCCATAAACGGGGCCATAGGGGACCCCAGATCTCCACCTTTGCCAAAAGTAGCTCATTGAACGATCGTATGTAAAGCACATCTATGAAAACAAACTGTAAAACTAACTGTAAACTATTTGGATTGCACAGGAGAGTACAAGCAAAAACTACACACCTGGTCAACATCAAAATCAAATTGCGACGGGCCAGGCCAAGTAATCTTGAACAAATCGGTGTCCATGAATGGGTCAAAGTCTCCGAGAACTAACAACACTGCAGTTAAAAGAAACAAAATTACTAAGTGTGCACGTTGATGCATATTGGTTGGCACGAAGAAGTACGTATGATAAATGACAACAGTAAAAAGCCAATGACGCGTAATGTTGTGATTCGTATCATGCAGACGCCATTCTTTACTTCAGCAGCAAATCTAACTTCCGCAACAAATATAATATTTTACTGCTAAACTTTAGTAGGTCTATTAAATATTTATAGGTATATAGGTACTAAATGATTTCGTGTTAATTAATAAAGATGTACATGTATGATATACATTGAACATAAGCGCATACATGCGCATGGACGTTGACATTGGGGGGGTCATCTCAAGATTTTTTACCTATGAGAGCATCCAGCAAGTAGCCAGCTAGTTTGCCAGTTACATCTAACTGTTACTATAGGCCTACATACATCCCGTTTTCTTGCCACGGGAATACATGAATTTATATGTGTGACACCTATGCTACATTATATAACTTCACTTTCAATGTTAAAGAGCACTTGCATGATTCTTTATTCATTCTCTAGTCAACCACCGACGCTCAGATATAAGAATGTCAAAATGTTTAGGAGCAAAACGATAACAGTAAACTGATTTTAATTAACAGCATGCGATAGCCTGGTTATATTTACTTGAAACGTAAGTGAACAATGCTTATATCTTGCACAATCTTCCAATTAACATATCATCTACATCTGTATACAATTACACAGTCTGATGATAGTCTAGTTGGATTGACACTAATAAGAATATGATTTTGTTTGTGTGGTACGGCACAGGATGCCTACCCCATACCCCTATGCATCCTGAATATTCTATAAATTGTCCTTGCATCTCATTTGCTACCCACTTGCATCTGCATCTAACTTAAAATCATAAATGACTCATACTTATTATTGGTCATCTGTAATATATAGAGCTATTCTAGTATTTGCAAGAATCTGCGCTTTCAGGCATGAACAACCACGCAAACCCATCGAAATAAATCCTTTTATCTACCGTTGATAAACAAGGATTGCATGTTTACAAAACGGGCAAAATGGTGTCTATATAATGTTCTATGTTAGTCATGTGGTTAGAAGAGTATACTGTGATTGGTCCTCTGTCAGACGGTTGAGTGACGGCCATAATAGCTAACCAGCTGATTGTCCGGAAAATTAGCTGATTTATCGATAATAGATCATTTGGAAGGATATATGTAATTGTACGTGGTATATGATCACCAGTCCTATAGGTATATGCCATATTAATTTTGTGTTTGAGTAAGGATAGCCTTACAATAAAAACTGTGAATCCCGCATAAGATTTGCTCTGTTCATTGCATCTCGCGTACCACACTTCTGCATCCCGCAGCCTTATATATTCCACTACGAGTTAAGTGGGGAGGGTATAGTGTGTAACAAACGGGATACCGTTCTGCTTATCTGTGGTACCAACAACAGTTACTATGCTTCGTGTTAAAATAGTATTGAAAATTTAGCCGCCATGATGTATGAAGTAAGGAAAATGTACTTTGCAAAATTTAACTGACCTCTGGCAACGCAGTACAATAAAATTAATTTGTTAATGTATTTAATATATGGAAGAACAAAGATTACGTTTTAGCGAAAGAAATTCTTTGACAGGACTATATATTAGTCTTAGATCACGTGTGGACACATGTGATAGAGTTAACTCCAATGTCCTTGTGCAATCCAGTCGTAGTGGATATCCAAAATATTATAAAGTTTGTTTTTTTTTCTCTCTGAAAAGATGATAATATGAAAAGAATTGCATTCAAATTATTTTGATAGCAGGTCAATCATGACAATCGCGGTAAGGTGTCGCTGAGTGCACATGCCTACTAGGCCCAATAAGCATAGGACCTACCAATATATAGATCTACTATTACAATACATAATCATTATTAAGTAAACCCTAATCAGTTGATCGTTACGCACGCTTATCTTAAAATGATATTTTCTCTTTTGAGACTCTCCTTATAAATTATCCTGGTCAAATAAAATTGAATATTACATTAGAAATGGAGGAACTAATATTTGCTTAATATAAAACAGATTTCAGTACGTGATGCATCAAGTCATATATTTTACAAGTCGGTTGTTCTTCATCGATGACGTCAGTATATATTCACTGCGATATTGCATACAAGCTGTCAAAGCAAGATGGCGACTCGCTTGTTATTTTTGCTCTGTTCATTTACAACAGTTCTGTGTCTGCCTGAAGTCGGCGTTTGGTCTGTGACTTATGATGAGGTTGTAGTGAATCGTGATTATCTTAATCATAAAATAGATCGCAATGCCATTAAATAGCAACGGTCTGGTTGCAACAAATTATTATGTCGTTTGCTTCCGTTTACCAGTCTTGGCAATGGCATCGACACATTCGGTTCCAAGGTGGAACACGTGATGTGGCAATATGATGCCGAGAAAAAACACTCAGCATATTATAACAACTTTCGGTATAAATTCCACCCCACAATATCATAAAATCTATATTTGACATTGAAATTATCTAGCCCATTTCCTTTTCAGTCTCGGTAAAACATTCACTTTCAATATTGTCAATTGTGCCAAAGAAGATCGTGTACCCCCTTCCTTCCACCCTTAATTTTTGTTACTGAATTCAATAGGCCTCAATTTGGCAACAGCATAGTCAATTTTATTGCTGTTTTTGCGATAATTACTCTATTACTTCCTTCATTGACGTGCTGTCTTCCATTAGTTCAGCCATTATCCATCGGAAGTTCTTGTATCTACGAGACCAAACGCACTCTTGTAGATACATGGTATTATGTTACTTACGAAAGTGCTATGGTCTTGTGTAGAGGTGCGACGATACATCAATATCCCGATAATCGCGATACATGAGTGTTCTGATATTCGTATCGATATGTTTTGTTGGATATCGATACGTTGTTCTGATGGCTATGGTGTGAATTTTCCACTGTTGACTTCCCGACACAAGTTCATCTTGTTCATGATCAGGATTATAAAAAAATAACAAGACAAAAGATTTTAATGGTTTTATTATATAATTACACTAAAAAAGACAATTGAAATTTTGCAGTGCCTCATTTTCTTTGTTTCTAGAGAAATCACTTTAGGTTCTAACTCAATGTAGGCTCTGGAAATACTTCAACAAATGTCCTACAGCAGGATTTCAATTGTTAGTAGTATAAAATAATGCAAGGTGTTTCTGAATATGACTCTTCAAGAATTTTGTGGAAACCTTGTATCACAATATGTATTATATCGCATTGTAAATATTGTGATATGTATCGTATCGTATCGTATTGCCTGAAAACTGTATCATCACACCTCTAGTCTCATGACTGTTATGAGACCTCTGTGAAACAATACCCTGATAGAACTGGATAATTGGGTGAATACAAGACATCTTCGCTAAAACAATGATCATTTGTTTGCTACTGGATAGAAATCTAAATTGTGGTGTACATTTTATGAGTGATAGTCCAACCAAATTGGTTCAATGAGGGGGAAGGGTCATAATCTTCACTTTTGCCTCAATTTTACCTAGGTGGTATTTTTGATTTGGGATATTTCTTGCCTTGTTGCAAATGGGTGAAAGATTCCTGCAGTGATGTTAAGCTCCATAATCACTCACTCACTGTGCGCAAAGCTTGGACAAGTTCCAGCTTTAATATATATATATATATATATATATATATTAGAGTTACTGGTGTTGGTTCATCGACTATGGCTATTCCAGCGTGATGAAACAGATGGCCATCAAATTTATGCTTCCATCAGGACTCTACATTAATTTTTTGAGGCACCTGTCCCTGTGTCCTGTCGGACATGAAACTACTTGCCCTGTAGGTAAAGGACTTGTTAATCTGGGGCCTGTGCCACAGAACAGTCGTAATGTTACAAGAGTCGTAACTCTTGTACGTTAGCATGGATTTGCTAAGGAGTTATGACTCTTGTAGCACTACGATCGCTTTGTGGAACAGGCCCTGGGCTATTTCATTTGTCTGTCTGTGGATAACACCTGTCTTGGGCAGGTCCTTATTGACAGTTTTAAGTAATGCTAGAATTAAATTAAAACTCTTTTTCAATTCTTGAGTGTTGTTGCGACATGTTAGAGGATCAGTAGAGCTGAGTTTGAAACCATTTGCCTGGCATCAAATCTGCCGAAATTTCCTTTCCTCTATATGCAGCCATTATTAGGCCATTAATGATTCACAGGTACACCGATGCACCATGATACAAAACATGACAATTGGCATATCGTTTCATGAGGCAACATCGGTAAACGATACAGATTGATATAATATTTTATTACTCCTGTATTCACAATAAACTGATAAAGCAAAGGTATTTAATTTGATTGAAATCCATATAGGTTCTTGATATTTGGTCAACGTATGAAGCTCGTCTAGTAAACTGCCAAGTAAACTTATGAGATTACAAAATGGCAAATCTAGGAATTTGTTTTGAACACTGATTTCATAACAAACTAGCTGATGGGTATAAACAGCAATTTTAATTGTAATAAAATAGTAACACAGAAAAATATTGTATCATATTGTGTCAGGTATTGTGACCTGTGAATCAAGATGCATATCGTATTGTAAACACATGTATCGTTGCTGACCTCGCCTAGCCATTATGATTATAATGTGCTAGCACATTGCAATTATCATCAGTTGCTCATTACGGGCCATACAATAAACATTACTATAGGTAATTTATCAATTATTTCTTTTCAGTCAAATCAGATCCATGGCTTTTTGAAAAGTGCTTTTGAGGGTACAGTGATAGCTGTGGCAAGTAAGTTGAAAGCAGTTGTATTTTTTACTTCTTTAGTGAGAATCTGACTATTTATCTTTTAATCTGAAATTCCAATATGTTGATAAAAATAATATAATAATAATAATAATATTAATGATGTGGGTATTTTTATTATACCATGCATATGCTTGAAATCTTACATTTTTCTTTTTGTAAACTTAGCCAGTCACCTCATTATTCTGCATTATTCTCTTGTTCCAAGAGAGCTTGATAAGGCGAAATCCCAGATTTCTAAATTTAACTTCAGGAATTCCTATTCCCATGATCCTCGGCCCCTGCACATACTCAGATACCACTTCCTCTAGCTTCTTGTTGCTTCCTTTTTTATCTTGTCGGCCATACTCGATGGTTGTAAAAGATTTACATAAGAGCTGAATATCGCTACTCTTGTTTGTGTTCAGTACATGACCTCTAAACAGCATTCTATTATCAATTTGGTATACTTGCTACTATCTGCTGCAGTAAATACGTGTAATTATGCATTTTTAGCATTCATACTCTGTATACCCAGTGTGGGCAAATACCCCATCCTATGCCTATGTCAACATGCCTTGTTCAATCATATTTTTGGTAAATTATGTTTATTTATATCTCATTACCCATTCCAAAATCCTTACTACTTTTCTTCATAGTATTTCTTTTTCTACACACATGTCTTTCATAGAGTATTATATACCACTATGTACATACACATGTGCCCTATGAGCACCCTTAGGCAAATCCTGGCCAATCCCAGCCAGGGCGGGGAAGCCCCCCCCCTTGACACTGAGAGAGCCAGCACAGTCATTTTGAATGTTCCACCTTGATGCGTCCACGAATGTCCATGTGGACAGAAATTGGTCTACAGATGACCACGTCGACTGTTGAAGTTCAACCGTGCCTACGCCAATGTACCCTGGACTGAAGAAGAGCCACAGACACATCGGGAAGAAGTGATGCAGAAGTCTACAAGGACTGAAGCAGAAGTCTACAAGGACTGAAGCAGAGCTACGGGTGTCTACATCGACTAACCCAGGACTACGCGAAGAAACCCTATGAGCCTCTGGAAGAAGCCGACATGGAGGCACTGACTCGGAAGACCATCTTCCTACTCTCCTTTGCCACAGTGGCGAGAGTGTCAGAGTTATATGCTTTTGACATCACGCAGGTAACTTCAACGAGGGAGACACATGAGCGGTACACCTTGGGCTGTTATCGTCGCAAATGGGTGAAAGATTCCCGCAGCAACGTTAAACTCCATAATCACTCTCACATTGGACTGTTGCTGGACAGTGGCAAAGAACCAGTGACCAGGCCAACCACCACGGGAATTCACAATAACATCCCTCTACAGTATCCAGAGGATACAGAAGATAGATCCTTCAAGCTCTGAAGAGACACCACTGTCACTCGATACTCAAGAAGAAGCAGGAACCACCTCTGTATCTCATGTTGTCTGGAAAGAACCGCAGACATCACGAAGAATACGGTGGCCCTGTGGATAAAAGTGATCATCCTAGAGGCCTACACCGCAAGCAGTAAACCTCCACTAACATCCCAGCACCCTGATGAACTTTGTGCATTGGCTGCTGCCAAGTCGATGCACCACAACATACCGGTGACACAGATCATGAGGTGATGCTTTTGGACAACCAACAGCATTTTCTCCAGCTACTACCTGCAGATAATGTTGGTAGAAGATGTCCAGGGTGTGCACAGACTGGAACCACTAACAGAGGCGCAGTCTGTCATCAACACCCTGCAGCCCCGGCGCAGGTAGCGTGGGGCTCGCACTCTAATCCAGCACAGCCATAAGAGAGGATGTCCAAAGGTGTCACATGGCTGGATTGGAAAGGCGGGTATAGCCTCAAAATTTTGTTTTGACTAACACTATATTCTGTACTGCTCACGCTATTGATTACTACGTGTATTGGCAATGGTTGTTGCATTCCTAGTCTCGTTGATCCTCAGCTCATCCGCTTCGTGTCATGGTTTTGGTGATACACTGAGTCTAGTTGACCACTTCCCAATGACACGGAGGTCCAAGAAGTCATCTTGGTTCCCTCCTCCAGCTGTCCAAGTCTACCCAATGAGACGACTGGCTAAGATTATGAAAGTAAAAAAAACAGATTTTTAATATCTGCTCTTTTTGTGAGTATACTTAGCCAGTAATTCAGTGAGGCCCTGCCTTTATAACCCGCTGAGCAGCATGGTGGTATCTGAGCATATGCTGGGGCTGAGGATCTTGGGAATAGGAATTCCTGAAGTTAAATTTAGAAATCTGGGATTTCCCATTGGTCTGTTGGAACAAGTGAATAATGCACAAGGAGATGACTGTCTAAGGATGAGGAGATATTCAAAATCTCTGTTTAATTACCGAGTCATTGGGGGTTCAATGAGTATTTTGTTACTTTTTATCCACGAGTTGGTTTATGCATAGCATATAGTATTTACAGTAATAGATGTGCACATAATGTACCGTAACCAATCACACTAATATGCTTAGATACTAGTGTTATTTTGCCCACACATAATGTTTCATTTTTATTCCGACTATGATGTTTGCATTTTGACACATGTTCATGTTTTAGTTGTGTGCAGCAATCCCAAAGAAATTAACCTGAACGTAAGCTGGGTCATTCGCCTTTCTCCCTGCGCTGAGGAGTACGAGATGGTCGAGGATAATGTGGTAAGTTGATGACTGAAGTTTGGTGAAACTGTGTCCGATTATGATTCCGAGTTTGATTCCCAGATGGGAGTGGCGTAATGGTTAGAGAATCGGCGCGGAGTGCGGAAGGTCGTGGGTTCACTCCCTTGTCGTGTCATAGCAAAATATGTTAAAAGATGGTACTTGTTGTTCCCCTGCTTGGTGCTCAGCAAACCAAGGACTGGTCTGCTCGGAATCAGTATACGGTGTCTGAGTGGGGTATTCATGTACTATGGCATGTGATATTCCAAGTGAGCTAGCACTATGAAAACTGGTGGAAATCCAGACTAGTACAAGCAGTACACATGCATGCAAGCCATGATGTGAGTAAACAAATCTTGAAAGTGGCTTTAACCCTCTCCATGCTGGAGGCAACCGGAGATGCCCTAAAGTGTTTTGTCTGTGCCTAATCAAGCAGGGAGAGGGTTAAACCCCAAATCAATGAACCAACCCACCAGCTGGGAGAACAGTTCAGCAATGTCTGTGGAATTTGTTCATCTTCGGTTCATCTCTGCTAATTGTAGACCTAGCGATAGGTCGGGGAAATGTCCATACAAAATATACCAGCTGTGATGTGAGTGAAATAATATTGAAAGCAGCTCAATTTGAATCTTGGGGCCTAGTATTTTCTCTAGCCAGGAGAAATGTTCAGCATGCAAGGTCTGGCCCCGAGATTATGAAATGTTTTGAATACAATTTCATGCTCAAGCTCAAATTTTATGTGGGGATTTGAGAACAAAACTTTTGAGTTGAGCATGAAATCGTACGAAAAATGTTTAGTAATCTAGGGGCCTGGGTTGTTCTTGGTTCACCTCATCTAGCTGTAGCTCATGGTTGATTAATATTTTGTGTTTCAGGATAGGTTGAACTTTTATCTGGAACACCCTGAATTTCAGCAGGGACAGGAATATGACTACACCCGGATAGTGTACATGAGAAACTTTACCACCATACAATGTGGCGGTGACAGCACACATGTCAACATTCCAGTATGTACTGTTTATTACCATGTAACTTTGCAGTTTAAATACAGCCTGGTGACAGGATATTCCTTAAACTAGCACCAAAATCCGGCATGGAATGCATGCCGATCGTGATATGCAGGGATGAGAAACTTCTACAGATCCGCGCATTTTGATGTTCCAGGGTTGATCTCCTGTTGATTTTGCCTGTTTCGAGGCACCCATATCAATCTTATCACCATCATTTGCACTAGCAAGAATGAGTGCCTCCATCAAATGAATTTTGGTGTCGGATGTGTTACAAATGGAGATAAATATATGGTGTTTTCAAATTTGCTGAGGTTATTGGGATTCGACAATGGCAAGTGGGTTGGGTTCAAATGAAATTTGCCATTCTTGAATGTCAGTAACACACACACATTTCAAAACACCATATATTTATCTCATAATTGAACATGAACAAAGACTGACAGGCAATGGGTGATACAAAGTCAAAGCCAATTTGATTGGTTCCTGGTAAATATATACTGTAAAAGACTTATATTCAGTGGACGCAAATTTCACGCAAATGCTATAATGTACATATTCGCGTGAATTAAATTACGCGCATTTGCCACCAAAATATATGAGGAAAAAAAAAATATTCACTCACATAATGAACAAAAGTACTACTATAATGTGCTCACCGGCGATTACGAACGCAACTAGTTGTAAAGACCAATTAAAATAGGATAAAGCCAAGTAATTCGCGATGACTAGGGCAACACGTGGCCTCAGACATCGTGAGTAGACTTTTGTTTATCAAGGTTAACAAGATTAGTTCTCAAGCTAATTAAAGGATAGTTTGATAGATAAACACGACTAAGAATGAAATAGTAGACATACACTATTAGATTGCTTAATTTACCGGGACCATTATACTAGTCATTGCATCATGTGATTGCAAAACCAGGTCGGAGTTGATTGCCGCTTATAACGTTTTACTCGAGTGGTGATTGCCGCTTGTAACGTTTCACTTGAGTGATAAGAGTAGACTAATACTAGTATATATTTTTACGTATAATTAATTTTGAATAACATCGTTTAATTAAATTATTCAATCGTATCTTCTGTGTTGTTATTTTCATTCATTAGTATTAATTACATCGTACATTAATACGTCCGCTTCAATGAGTAAACTTAGGGCTTCAAATTGTCTTTGCGCGTATAACGCGTAATATAAGTCTGTGCGAAATATGTCTTTTACAGAATAACGAAAGTCTAATTTATAACAATTATTGCTATTGACAAGCAGTACCACGGTAAAAATAATTGTGCATTCAAATCTTGCCAATTTTTGTGTACTAAAAGTACTGATGTTTATGACAATTATTGACACTTATATTGATCAATTATATGTATTTTCACATAATAAAGTTCACATTTGTATAGCCTCCAAATCCAATAGTGCTCGAGGGTTATGGTAGTTTTTATTTTGCAGGATTTCACTGCTCAGAAGCCTATCACTGTACAAGCTATTAAAGTAGTGAGTTCACTTTATTTACTACTATTGTAGATATCATATGCTTTCCTTACCGTATCTTGTATCCACTTTAAACTTCTGGCACGTCACGTATGGGTGAAAGATTCCCGCTGTGACGTAAAACAATAATTCACTCACTTTACTTTCTGGCTCCTGGAGTCACCTGGTAAATGAAAAATGACAGTGTTTATATTTCATTATTTGTGTAATATGTATAAAACTTAACAGTGGCATAGAAAAGATACCGTATTGACATTGTAACGTCTCCGAAAGTTTTCCATGTTTTCGTAAATCACTACAGGGGATATGTGTAAACATATATTTGTTGTCTGAGTGTTCAATGGTCAGATTCAATTAGTTGGCCAATCATCTTATATATATATATACATATAACCAGCCTATTCTGACCAATGGAACGGGTTCAGCTGACAAGTACAAACGTCCCAATAGCCGCCTACGCCGGGCCACAGGAAATGACACAACGCCAGGAAACCCAAGCGTTCACAAGGTATGTCAGCGTGATAATTTAGTGGTAGTGCAGTGGTAGAACAAACAAGCTAAAATAATCTTGAAAGTGACTCCTAAACCCCAATACCTATTGGCAATTCCTAGTTTCGCCATTTTGTAATCACATAGTTTATTTGGCAGTTTAGATGAGCTTCAGACATTTTTTTGCGAATTCCTTTAGAAACACACCACCTAGTTTTCCTACGTATATATTAAACTTTACAATTTTTGGCAACGATATCAATTTAAACTTAATGTAACACAACATTAAGACTTGGCATCCACTACGTGCACATGCAAGTCATGAAAATCATGATTTTTGTCTGCTGTTCTGAAGGTTTTGGTAGCAATATGCCATGAAAGGGCCTTTGAACACCGATATCTGGTGATTTTCCCTTTAAACATTTGTAAAGTAGAGTAAATGATGCTGCGATTGTCAGAAAACGAATGCAATCAAGCAGTAGGATTGCTACAAGCTGGAATTTCCATTCGAACAGTTGCCATACAATTCAATTGTCATCATTCCACAATAACAAGGTTAAATGCAAGGTTCAGGCAAACAGGATCAACTCGTGATCATCAACGTCCTGCCCAACATGGATGGCCGTCATCGTGTGGAGACGTCGCGGGGAATGTTATACGGATCAATCAATGGGGTGGTGGAAGTGTGATGTTTTGAGGTGCCTTCACTTTTGATCACAGGAACCTCCCCCTGTCCATCGTGTTTCATCATGTCAATGCATCGGAAACTACCAGTTTCACACGAAACGGACTCTGAAGACAGTGAACCATCATGTCTGAAGAAAAAACTGTGTGTCAAAGTTAAACAGTGGTACATGTACCATAAGAAATGGCCATGACTATAGGCCATTGTCGAAGGGCCATTTTCGTGTGTTTTGCAAACTAGGCAAGAAGGATTTCTCAGGTGACTCGAGTATGCAGTTTTAGTCATTATAGACAAGGCTGTGATTGTCTGTGGTCAAGTGTCAATATGAGGAAACTCCAATAGGTATTTTCTGAGACCGTAACTGAGCGAGTGGCCAATATTGTGGTTTGAACATTAGATTCAGATTTTATTTTAATGAGTCTGCTACTACAAATTTGTTATTTGGTTAAAAGATAAATACATTCTGACTTTAGGTATTATTTTCTGTGGTTTCCCACTGAGTGAGTGACCGATTACACTTTTTGAACTTGGAAGATTACACCGAAGGCATTTTAGGGGTAAACAGGTCTGGGTACGTGTGAGCATGCGGTTCCTAGCTGCAAACAACATCAATGCTATGCCATGGCCTGCTCTTTCCCTGGATATGGCACCTATTGAACACGTCTATGATGAGCTGGGATGGTGTCTTCTTCTGAGACAACACATCCAGAATCCCCATGACCTTAAGGCGGCCATTGTGCAGGAATAGAACCAACTGCCACAAGCCTTCTTCCGGAAGTTGGTTAACTCCACGAGGTGTCGACGCACAGCGTGTGTATTGCATCCAATAAAGGACACACACACACTATTGATATCCATTTGACAATCGCATGACAACCTTACGTTTTTGGTTTTGACCCCTATGCTATTCAATCTGGTATCACAGAATAAAAACTCTGTATGTGTGTTGATGAAAGTGTTCACCATTGAATGATGTTCGCAGGAACACACTTTCCCAGTGATATAATTTCAATAAATCACTGTTGTAGTTGATTAACTGTGTGCTGCATTTCTCAAGGAGTTCAGTATATTGATAATTTGTTTGCATATTTAATCGAAGAAATCTTTTAACTTTATGTTCTGTATTGTTATGTACCGCTATGTACCGCGATATGTGAATCATGATGCTTTGTATTGTGGTGTACCAGTGTGTACCAGTGAATCGTTGCAGGCCTTGTATGAGCACAATTACTTTAAAGTTGTTTCTAAATATATATGCAATGATTATTTTGGCTTACCGATATTTCAGCCTGATGTAATTACCAAAGGGCCCACAATGCATCCGCTCACTGTGAGTATGTTTATTTATTCTTTCTTTCATTCATTCATTTCCCCCCTCCCCCACCCACGAATGTGAATTTGGATCTGCTAGTGTATGGAAAATTGGACATTTCGGTAAATCTTTGAGGCCGATGAATGCAACATCTCCATTCCCCAGCAAATTAGCAACTGGGGAAAAGCCCTGATCAAGCCGTAGTTATTTGATTCCATGGTTTTAGTATCCACTAGGCCCTCCACAGACATTTGTATATTTTAATAAGTGATGGAAAGGTGTGCAACCCGTGTTTCATGCTTTTTAGAATGATAATATTGCCATTTTTTTATTTTTGCGTATGGTTGAATGATTCCTGAAGTGACGTAAACCAGCAATTCACTCACGGATTTGCAAACCTGATTTGTGCCATTTCTGAAAACAAATAATTACATATTACCAGATGTAACATTTTCTTAGTGAGATGCCACTGGCCGTAGCCTGTAGATTTTTAACAGCTTTTTAGCCAGCGTAATAAACTCTGACCTTCAGATTGACCAGCATCAAGTTGCCAGGATATGGACCGATGGGTACTTTGTGTTCGTGCTACAGTTACAGCCTTCAGTAACAGAGGAAAAGTTCAATGCTCAGGGTATGTGCAATCTTTTTTGTATATTTTTTTATTTATTTATTTTATTTTATTTTGTTATTTCCATGTTTTTGTTGTTGTTGTTTTTTGTTTTTGTTTTTAATAATTATTTATAGTTTATTGTTTATCGTTTTTGTTTATTAATCTATTAGTTTATTAGGGTTACGAATGAGTGAAATATTCTCGCTGCGACGTAAAGTACTAATTCTTTCATTCAGTTTATTACGGGCCTAAAAAAATGTACAACCTCCCTGTTGGTGGTCCTGGATAGGAGTGGTTCGCACTCTGAACTAACAGTACATTCCAGCTCTTGCTGAACTAACAGTACATTCCAGCTCTTGCTGAACTAACAGTACATTCCAGCTCTTGCTGAACTAACAGTACATTCCA
>JAUTBT010055283.1:0-15373 GCA_032361225.1 Lepetodrilus schrolli | reverse complement strand
TATATATACTAAATAGTCACGTGTAGAAGGAAATGGTTTATAAAACGTTATTATTACACTATAATGTGATACTGGGGTACTTATGGTCATGCTAATGCGCAAAGTACCCGTATCTTGCACTATAAAATAATGAAAAGATGGGTATATGCCCATTTGAACCCAATGAATTTCCACAATAGAGACATTTCCTACGTTTAACTTCAAACGCAAGAATAAGAAGGCTAGAGTGCGATTGAGATGATGGGGGTCCTTTAAAATTTGCTGTTGCTGTCATGCAATTAAAGGGGCATGCTTGTTTGTTTGTATTTCCCTCATATCACGAATTTCCAGTTTATGGCATGAGGAAACCTGCAACGCCTGTAGCACTGAGTGTGGCAGTAAGACTGTGAGACCGACTGTTATGGCATGTATATGTAATATATGTTTGCACGTCCATATTTAGTAAATACTGTCATTATCACATGGCGAGTATATACCAGTAAGACGACTGGGAAGTATTGTTCATGTACTCTATAATCTCTGCTATGGAGATTAGTGTGCATGCTTTATTACAGTGGTTGAATAAATATATGTATAAAGTGCACTTAATGAACGCTTGGTATGTTTCGTAAATTTCTCATATTGTGTGGTAAATATCCATTCGGATTCATATCGAGGCAAGTGTTTATATATAGCATTTAGTCTTAACGGTACAAAGCTAAGCATCGATCTTGCACCGACATATTAGCCATCTGTGAGAAGGTTTTACTAACTTACTAATAAATGACGATTTTGAGTTCGACGCTACTGACTGGGTGGCTGTTCTGGTGCTGATACAGACTGCTGTCGCATTGTGCTGACGTACCAGCGACCTGTCCAAATGAACCCGCCATAACGACAGCACGACATGACCGGAATAAGCCACCATAGTTACCTTATTATTATTAGTTCTTACGTTCATTCATTTATTTATTACATTCTGTTATTACGTCTAGGTATTATATTTAGTTATTACATTAATTTTTACATTTATCTCAAATGATCTCCATAACCGGATGTTTACAAACGGTGAACGTCAACAAATTACTCACTATTTCCACACCCTTTCCAAATTAGGTTTCATATTATCGAAATATTACCCACACTCGAAATAGCCATCATGCCAGATATACATTCCACTTAAGTGTAATAATATATTATCGTGTTACTTCCGGGGTCACGAATATCTCACGCCGAAACGTCGTGCAGTACAAGTAACGTAAGCAACGGCATCGAGACACATTTTTCCACATAATTTTGTCAAAACTGAGGATATTATGAATATTAATGTTTGAACATTATACTTTGGCCAGTTTCCATCTCAGACCATAACGATATATTTATTTTCAAGAGTTCACTACAGACATTGGATTCTTTGGGACAAACATTTCACATTATGTCAATGTTGCAGCGTTTTGTGAAGCATCCTAGATTTGTGGAAAGTGCGGTTATTCCCCGAGGAGAACATATTGCGGATTGAAAATTAAATCATAAAAAAATGATGATCGTGCACACTTACGTGGACGCTCATCTGAAAAACAAACATATAATTTGGATTTACACGTGTGCTCAAACCCGTTAATGCACCGATGAATCCATGCATTATCATCAGAACGCACCGCCACATAGAGGTGCATTATTCCAGCATGTTTCATGAGTGACATAGACCTCTGATTTACATTAAAACTGACGTGGTAAAGTTAGTTACGTGGAAGACGCTATGATATTTTTAGTCGATGATTGTATATGCTTTCAAACGAGTTCCAAACGCTTTACGCTACTTTAAAAAATTATTATTATGGTTTAGAGCTGCTTTCAAGATTCTTTCACTTATATAACATCTTGTCAAGTTAGGGCAGGAGGAAACCCACAGTATATATGTTGCAGTAAGCCTACGAGAACCGGCTGGTACTGACAAGACCAAGGATGATAAATGCATTGCCACTCTGCAGACAGCGCATCCTATCAATATCGCGTCAGAAAGGAAACTTTCCCAAACATTGATGTCGGGGTTCTAGGATGGGTTTTGAAATCCAAACGTTCTACCATTACGCTACATCCCGTCCCCTTCATGATCAGTGTCGCTAGGTTGGATCAGACTTTGAAACAACGTGCTGCGGTACATACTCTCCTTCTAGGTGGTTGTGGCAAATTAAGTAGTTAACACACAGAGTAAAGTGGAGTTCGGTTTTATGCAACAGAACAACTTGGGGTTCCCGGTAATTGTTAAATTCATAAAGGTCGGTTTCCCGTAAAGATGATGTCCATGAAGATACCCCCACGACGACAGAGGAAGAAATGACATAGTACGAGAATACCCTTCTGTCAAAGACATACTGACTTAGAACACGTCAGATCCGTGCATTAGAACCCTCCAAATCAGTACAGCAGGTTCAATATTTGACCTAATGACAACTAAGCCAGTGTATCGCCGATGCAGTCACATTGTTGGTGTAATAGCGAGACTGGCTTAATTTTCCAGACACCTCCGATGGCGATACAACACGCGCCTGTGCTTCCGGATAGTTGATCCCATGCAGACAGCAATTAATTACGCATTGATCAGAGTTAATTAAACATGCGTGAATTTTGTATTGGTTGTATACGTCCGTTCTTAGACATGAGCACAATTTGTCATCAGCTGGTAATTGACGCTATCGTAGATTATCAACAGTATTTCAGACGTATTTATAAGTATTGTTGTCTGTGCGATTAAAGTTTCAAAATAGTTACGTGACGTTTCTATCGCTGTAGGTATGAAACTGACGACTGCACTGTCCGTTTCTTATTATTCAGTAAGAATCTAATTAAATGTATAGCGAATTCACAGAGAAGGGGAAAACGTGTGTCCCCAGAGAAATGAAGCTGAATTATGTATGGCATACATGCACTTGGCAGCAAGACATTAAATATGCTTCAGATTGGTAGAGATGACGCATGTATTGTTAGTAAGGAGAGCGAACAGTCGAATTGTACTGTACGAATCCAGTGATTACACACTACTATAGCTACAATATCTGCAATTTAGAGCGCATTGTTACATAGTTATACCACGTTGGGCGCCAATGTAACAAGTACCAATGTTGGTCCTTGTTTAATATAGGTTTAATATAGGTTTAATATAGGTTTAATATATCGATTCTGAAGATAAAATGTGTCTTGTTAGATAGATACCGCTCATTTCCAATAGTAGTAGCATCATATTTATAGTGTATGCTATTATCTATCGTATATTATTAGGGCGCAATTACGTTTAATGTTTTTTAATAAAAACTATAGATGTTTGTACGGATTGCGTGACCATCCCCAACACGTTAGGTAATCTCCATGCGATCATGGGAGGTTGAAAAACGTTGCATGCTGGGTTTTTAACGATAATTACATAATTGATGACGTCGAGTTTCGAATGTGTACCAGAATGGATTGGTAGATAAATAGCCGGAAAACATCTAGTTTACTGTTTACTACCAACTGGCGTTTTTAATGTAGTACTACTACATTTTTCTCTAGAACATAATACATATTGACAACCTGACGTCTAATACGTATTAGCATTTCAACTTGGAGTTAGTTGAAGGATGTTTTTGTGTGGAAAGTTTGCACTGCGAAATGTGACAGTATTTAATTAGTCTAATAGTAAATTATTTAGATAAATCTTTGGATTTCTAGAGAGAGGGTGAAATGAGAGAGAGAGAGGGGGAGAGAGAGAGCGGAGAGAGAGGAGAGAGAGAAAGAGAGAGAGAGCGATTTACTATTAATCGTCTATTTCCTGGGGAGGTTAAGGTGATACGTCTGTCCTAAGCAATCAAACGCATATTGAGATGGGTTAAGCTGTCAAATGTCTGTTACCCTAGGCTTATATGAATTTGTCGTAGATAATCAATTTCATTACCAATGAGTGAACGTATTAACAAAATATTAATAGTGTATTGGGAAAGTTTTGCAATTATCAACGTTAAATTGTCATGAACTATCAAGCTAATACTATAAACGAAAATAGTGGTACAAAAGGTCATGAACTGTAAGGCTTGTTTTCTTAAAGGACATCAGGATATTAAAATGTCATAAACTACCATATGTGTATTATTGGAGGATATTAAATTGTCGTGAATTGTCAAGCTCGTATTAGTAAAGGATACTAAATGATTAAATGTCACGAATTATCAAGCTTGTTAACGGATATTATGCTATATAAATGTCATGAACGATACAACTTGGATTAATATAGGACATAATTACATAAAAATGTCCTTTATTCCTAGCATTACGTTAAAATACTGAGACGAACTATGAAGCTATACATACTACCAGAGGAAATCGTATAAAACTGGAAGTATCGTTGTTATACAAGATATCGGTATGAAATCGAACTGGAATACCGTTTATACAGGATGTAGGTATGCAATCAAACAGATCCTTACCTGATGATATAATGATGGTTTTCTGCGTCATACCGCTGACCAAGGAACACATGTTGGTAAGTATATACACTGTGATGAAGATTGACTCCATTGCGACACGTATCAGGAGAACGTAAAACGCACTTTCTCCAAAACAAATAAAAAATATCCAGGTATATTATATTGTCACGTTAGCGTCGAGATTGAGACAAACGCCATCTGCGACGTCGTCGACCTCCATTACGAGTGTCTGAGCGTGGCTGTGCTGGACAATCTCGGCGCTGCTAGGACCACACGAACTACGAGTGTACAATGTTAGAAGGGATCGAAATATCTATAGGTTGATGTTACTCAGTGTTTCACTCGGCTCGTCGGCCAATCAGAAAAATGCCGGCTGCTCAAAGCGCTAAGTGAACAGGAGTTCTGTTTTAACGATCAACAATCCACACCCAGGGCCTATAAAAAATTACGCACGTCCCTGCATTCGTATTCGAGCACGTTTGCAAGTGGCGTCTGCTTTCGGCCAGCTGATGAGTGTTTTCCCACGTCGAGATCTCTCGTCCACGTCTAGTTCTATGCGCTTGCTATCGGATCTGGATACAGAGACCCGTCGTTTCCTTTTTGGACACGGGTTAGGTGTAGCGCCCTACGTCATACTTCCGGGCAACAGTTTGTCGTCTGCTGTGATGATCGTGAGACAATGTCTTCAAACAAACTTTTCGTCGAGGTCTTTCAGATCGATATGCTCTGTGTTGAACAAGACCACATACCTGTGGATCTTACATTTACTCTGGTGTGGATAATTACAGCTTATGTTTGAAGTTATTATCTCCATGGAAGGTCATTTATACATGTAAGCCTGTTGACATACATGTCTTGGTTTACTTTGGTTTAATCACAGTTTTTAAGACGTTTGCCAACTCCATTTTATAAAATATGATTAATATTGTAGCAACTTATTTGAAATTATTTCTATAAATAAAAAGCATTCTAAAAAATTTACGAAATAAGTAAGATGTTAGATTATTAGAGAAAGAACGAGGGAGATCGGGAGGGAGGGATAGAGAGTGAGAGAGAGAGAGAGAGATCTAGTTCTAAATTGTTTTAATGTTAGTGAGAATGCATTAATATCATGTGCTCTTATTATAATTTGTGTTTTGTTTACAACGATCTGTTAACACTAGTAACGGACGTACAAGATAACACTTCTCTTGCATTCATTGCAATACAATACTAGTAATTTGGTAATTTGGCGCATCCGAGTTGTCGTGCGACGTATCAGAGTTGGTAATATTCGCCGACAACACGGGCATTGTATCGTATTTAAAATACGGTATACTCTAGCACTATAATAAAGCAACATGGAGTCGTCTCCCCTGTTGGATTATTGGTGGCAGGCCTAGTCAATGATTTTAGAGTGCCTTCCTTTCAGTAAAAAGGGAAACACTCAAACAACGTCGTTCCAATATGGCTAAACAAACTTCCACGGACCACATGGTGTTTACGAAGCGCAAGGTAGATACACGTAAACGTCTTCATCCCGATCCTGTATCCATTAATTTGGATTAACTCAAGGTGTCGAGACTTACTATACGTCAACATAGCCTACGATGATCCGAGCGAAGATGAACGTAAAATTGCAAACTATTCGTCCTGTTTCGCCATTTCTTCCGTAACTTATACCATTATTGGAACGTGGTCGGAATCACAACGGAATCATACCCGGTAGGATGACATGGTCATGTGAATGGTAACATTGTAGCCTTGGAAACGACCGCTTGGGTTGTTTTATTGCCCAGGGCGTTGAGAAGGAAAACTGAGTGCACACTGATCCATTAACCGGGAATGATAATGTAGCGCTTTGAGCCTTGGAGGATTTCACGCATATTAAGTAGTCAGTATCGTTATTATTATTATTATAATTATTATTATTATTATCAATTTCCAATATTAATACGACGAATCGGCGTTTGCACCCTTTCTGTACATGTACGTATTTCGTTTTATATATTCCCTTGATGACGTTATTCGTATGTGGGATGAGATTTATTGACTCAGACTTCGGAAAATGTGTTGACAAAACTTTCCAGGACAAGCATGATGCATCAACACAAACAAAAGAACACCAGCACAAACACACACTGCGTTTACAATACCAGATTTACCATGCAAATCTCGGGCATCCTTTGATGGGCTGTGTACATCAATGCCATGCATGGAATTCGCGGTGATGAACTAATTTACAAGATAGCATCATTCCTATGTGGATCTATTCTCAAATATGGCTTCAGTGTCAAGCTAACAATGGCTAAACAACAATGACAGTGGCACAAAGCCGCATAAAGTGGCACCAAAAGTTTGTGGTTGAATTATTGTTTAACGTCGCATGCTGTCGTATTTCAATCATGCCCGACGAAAAATGTCGAATTAAAATAAAAATAGATTTTTTTAGTTGATTCATTAACGTGTTTCATTAATGTACAATGGCACTAAAACATATCACAATACTAGTATTGTAAATGTGTAGCTTGATATTTAGGCGTAATACAGAGGGAGGCCTAAACACATTAGAAACATAGACGTTGCTAGGTGTGCAGATGTCTATGCATTAATATGGCCCGACTTTAAAATGTTGCACATAATCAGAGACAAAGCCAATAGATCTGGACTAGATCTATACGAGAATGTTTCTGGAGAGACATTTGACACAAACTTGTGTGTTTATCCATCAGTATGGCCAACTCCATAATATGCTTCCAAGATATCATTAGACCGCATGATACACTACGTGCCATTGCTTGGTCTATAGCATACTTTAATGGCATTAGTTGATCTAATAACTAGTGGTGCTGTCACAATCCGATGTGTGGTGTGTTAAGCTGTTGTCGAGGGACTGAATCAGCTGTATGACCGCACCCTAAGACAAGGGGACAACTATACATCCCTTGTAGAAGCATAGCATCATCACACTACGACCGCGATCGTATACTAATACGGCGCAAATGTATGCTTCGAGAGTTTCATTTGGCCTCTGTGTAAACGTCGGATACTGCAATTTAAGACTAATATGGATGTACGCCTCACGGACATTTGCTTACGTCAGAGTATATATAGATTCATAAACAAACAACACCTTAAAATATTTGGAGTTTCACCGACAATCCTTAGTATAGCACATTTCTGTATACATCGGTCCAGTCTGACCTCATCTTCCTAGCTGTCTGCACGCGTACTGGCAGATGGACAACACCGACATAATCTGATGGTGCATTATTCAAGACAGATGTGTTAGGATCGCAGAGTGGGTGTAAACTGCCTATCTGGTGTGTGCGTGCATGTTTTCGAGTTCGAATCCCTTCCTATAACCTTTCAACATGATCGAACAGTTATGTACACTGGCTATGCATACGTGTCATTGTCAGTTTACAGACCATTATTGTAAGTATATTAGTAATACCTAGGATGTAATGCCTCTATTAGTAATGCCTCTGTTCATCCATCACAGAATGGGTACCCGGAAGGATGAGATGGACATGTGAATGATAACCTTGTAGCGTCTTGAACGGAAGCTTGGGTTGTATACTCCCCAGGGAGTGAGTTGAGAAGGAAATTGATTGTACACAGATCCATTGACCGGGGTAATAATGTAGCGCTATGAGCACAATATATATGTGGATGTGGCGCAATATAAATACACACATTATTATTATTTTTAGGAAGTCGAGACGTAGAAATTGGGATTTACAGTACAGTTAATATTATATTAAAACTATATAGATCTATTGGATGTAGTTCAGGCGAACACTTGTATCAGGGTTAGTTCATCATCAGCGGTGCCTATCCGTGGTATTACTGTGACAAATGAAGACTTGTGCATTCACTATAGCTACTGTGGTACTGTGAGTATCGTTTATGAATAACTATTATAATAACGAAAACAAATATTCAAATGTGTTATTTGCAGAATCGAACTAAGTATGTCATTATCATGTTCTTGTTCTTGAGATTGTCTTCCCTTGACTAAGGGAGGTAATCAAACAAGGAAGCAGCGGCGAAGTGTTTATGCGACAAGTATGTCGAAATCACCGTGTTTGTTTTGTAGAATCGCCGCTGGCGAGGATGCAAATACATCGCTGATCTACCAAGACGATGATATAACTGTATTTCGCGATATCAAACCGGCATCAACGCACCATTACTTGGTCTTGCCGAAGAAGCACAAATCGGACGCCAAACATTTAGGAGCAGACGACGTGGTGCTTGTCGAGCGACTTCGGGCGGTGGGCACGAGCGTTCTGGAGAGGCAGGGAGGATCAGTGGCAGACAGTCGCATGGGATTCCACTGGCCCCCGTGCACGAGCATCAGCCACCTGCATCTGCACGTGATTTCGCCAGAGCAGGAAATGGGGTGGATTTCGCGGGCTATTTTCAAAATGAATTCTTGGTGGTTCGTCTCGGTAGACTGGCTCATTAACAGACTGAAGAAGTTGAAGACATGAGACATGGTTGCTTCAGGCTACTTTCCATGGATACCATGATTGAACTCACGCTGGAATCAATATATCATGTAATAGTCTGAGTGACATTCAATCAACCAGATCATGAGATGTCATTCAATTATGACGTGAAATCTCACTAATGTCTGAACATTTATATTGTATAGGTATCATATAGAAAACAACCTGATGTCATTCAATATTATTACAATATTATACATGAACAACTATCACGTTATTTTTTCGACATTTATACATGTAGGCCTACTGTACTGCAGTCTGTAACTGAGTCGGCCATCCTTCATTTTCATTGTAATGCATACTGCATTTCTAATTATTAATTAACTTAGATGGGTCGTACGTACTTAATAGTTTAATTTTCTCTACCATGGCATGTATCTAGTTAGAGGGCTAGTAAGAGTACTTTATTTGTGTGTAAAGATATTGTTGCTTCAACACTTGCTCTGGCAACTACCTTTTTTCACGTGCAAACACGGTAAACACTCGGTCTTTGAAAAGATTACTTTTATGTGTAAAAGTGTACTTTTATCATTGTATAAAAATACTCCACGTGATTCTTGATAGGGACATATCATTCGAAGAGGAGGCTTTAATAATTAATTCACTACATTCAAGGCTCTACATGAACCTTTTAAGGAACAATGTGACATGAAGCTAATTTCTCTGTAGGTACAGGACTTGTTAATCTTGGCTGCCTGTGGATAATACCTGGTCCAGGCAAGTGGATAATCCTTACTGTCGAGCCATGTAAATTGATTATGAAGATGCTTTATTTTATATTTTACATTAGATCTACTATTGTATTATGACTCATTGAATGTGTTCCAAATATTTTTAAGACTGACCGGCACTTTATTCATTGTGTTCTTGCCTAGCTCTAGAAGGAAGTGCTTGTCTCATACATGTTGCCATTTGATTAATTACATTGTCATTTATATATGTGCCTATTCTCAATTATTTATGTTAATTTTTGTATTGTATTCGTGCATTAATATCTGGTGATATACAAAATATCATTGAAGCATAATCCGTGATACACGTACTTGAGATCAGCATAATATCCATGTATTGCCAGTATTTATGTGGACTAAACTGTTAATATTTTGCAAGTATTTTATGGACTCGATTGCCATCAATGTTGTATACCGGTGTACCAGTTTATATACATGTGTTGCCTTGTTTGGTAATCACACATTGCTGCTCAATTTCCAGTAGACATGAAGCTATTGTGGAGATGTGATAGGAGATAGATTGTTTTATTGTTTATTAACATCACTATAGGAATCCTGTGCACTAACAATTGTTTATTAACATCAATATGGAATCCTGTGCACTAACAATTGTTTATTAACATCAATATGGAATCATGTGCATTAACAATTGTTTATTAACATCAATATGGAATCCTGTGCAATTATTCTATTTTTCTCATAAACTTGTAAAGTTAATATTTATCATTGTGTATTGTATTTGTCTATTTTTGTATGCATTTAAGTAATTGTGTTTGGTTTTTCATGTTTGCAGAATATGATAAATTGATGGAAATATCAAGCTTGCTGGATGACTTCTTTGTATGTGTCATAATACTATATAATGAATAATTTTGTCAGCGAAAACTACACAGCTATAGTACTAGTGCACAGTGCATAATGATTTCTGTGAAACAAAATTCTTCCAACTATAATGAATTCTTTTAAAGCCAATTACACCAGAAATTCACAGCACAGAACCCTTCAGAGGTGGGAGACTGTCCGACGATAGACGTTACAAAGAACGTCTTTTAAAACGCAAAGATAGTAATCTTTTACCCAAACTGAAAGATTGAACATACCGTACCATGGTATTATACGGCCCTTCAAAGTTAATTGCGCTTCGTTCATATTGACGAACCTGTTAGCTATACAAATGTTTTTAGTAATCGTCTCGGCACAGCTGTAGTAATTCTGATACATATCAAATATCACGTATATACACTAATGTAATGACAAAACAACGATAAAACGTGATACGGACATGTACAAACATAGCAAAATATTGTCACGCCCCTTTATTTACCTAAAAACGAAAATAGTCGCGTTTTCAGTGACGTTTTCCTCTTGCCATGTAAAACGAGCAAAGCGAAAGTACAGAGGTTGGTCGACTGCCGTGGGTAGGTGTGTTGGCGTGGTATGGCAGACCTGTTTGTTGTGGGAGTTATATTTTGTTCGTCGTTATTAACGATTAAAGGTAACCGTTCATGTTTATTCCCTCTAGAAGTAGACCTACAATATTTATTATTATTATTATTGATTATTTTATAGGGCTATAACGAATTCCTGATTTTCCTATAGTCGAGTAGTCGGCAGTTGCCTCCTCCATTATTTGCGATTCGATCGATATGTATCCTGGACCCCGTTGCACAAAACGGTTGTAGCTACAATTGATTGTAAGTCAAATTTTAGGGACCCGCTACACAAAGCACAAACATGCTGACGATGTTCAGTGCATCAAATCGAAATTACACCGTTGAGAAAATTCTTGTGCACTAACCGTATGTTGTGGCTGTGTCGACAGAAAATCACGTGCTTAATTTTCATTGACATTTAAAATGCATTGAGCTGAATTTTATATCATTTAATTAGTAGTGCAAGTGTAATTAGTATGACCACAATCTGACCAGTGTTAAACAGCAAATATAGATATAGATATAGATAGATATATATATATATATAGATATAGATATAGATATACATTATCTCAATTCTTTAGTAAATATGCCACGTTAATTTGTCATACAGAGTCAAACCAAGATCACGGCGTAGTTTTCAAGTAATGGTCGTTGATCGGTTGCATTACTGGAAAGTGTTCGGCAAGGCGATCACATGTAACCGCTTATTTCCTATTTAGACACCAAATTAAAGGACTAGAAACGTTCATCTCTGCTAAGTTATTATGCTTGGAGTTTTTGGTACTAAATATCTCTCTCTCTCTCTCTCTCTCTCTCTCTCTCTCTCTCTCTCTCTCTCTCTCTCTCTCTCTCTCTCTCTATCTCTCTCTCTCTCTCTCTCTCTCTCTCTCTCTCTCTCTCTCTCTCTCTCTCTCTCTCTCTCTCTCTCTCTCTCTCTCGTACTTTCATTCGATAGTGTTTTAACGGTTAGGTTTATTTCCCATGTAATGTTTGAAGACTACACTTTCAGAAAATCTGATAACCGTTGCCTCCACAAACTGACAGGATGTGGTCAAAAACTCGGACCCTATCGTTGCTACTCTTCTGCTGTGCAATGGCGTCTGGTAGGGTGTTCTTTCCATGTCACACTTTGCACAGAATATAGCATCCTACGTACATCTGTATATTAATAATTCAGCAAATCTAATGGACATCTTATTTACTGAACACACTTTCTCACCAGGACAGAAAATCGTGAAGAAAATGAACACGGGAATGCTGGTAAAAACTGGCAGCAGTGTCAAGTTCGAGGTCATACTGTCACAGCCTGGCGTGACGTCGGGAGTATGGAATAGACTGGACCAGCCACTAAACGACGCTGCGAAGTACGTCTTAACTATTAAGAACCTGGTCTTGACAGATTCGTGGCTCTATGAGTTCACGCTCCTGGAACAGACAACGCAAGGATATGTCATCGTGGTGAATGATAACGGCATTTACCACATAACATAGGAGTTTGGGAGTACAATAGATGTTTACTACTGTATTCATACGCGATATCAAAGTCTTTTTGGACCTCTATTAGAGCTTCTTCTTTGGATTTGATTTGTCGAATATAAAGTAAAAAGATTTCTTCAATTAAATATGCAAACACATTTACTAATATTTCCACATTTACTTGGAACTATATTTCGTCTACGTGCTTTAACCCAGTTTCCAAGACATTTGCCTACATAGTGTTTGTGACTGAACATCTATATTACAATATTTTCTATAGTTATATGATAACTAGAATATCACTTTCGTGTTCATATACTATTGAATGTATTAAACTCGCATAATATCAGTTTTGCCAACTCGTTTAATGAATTCAGTAATACACGACCACTCGTATGAGATCCTCTATGTATATACTTGGGTGCATACATTTTCTCATTATCAAGTAGTTCTTATAAAAAGTAAGTTTTTCTTATATTCCAAGTGTATTTGTATTTTATGTAATATGAATGGAGCTTTATTTCAAATGAAGTGGGATCCATGCAGTATCATTGCAATTTACACCCCAATTTTAAAGAAAAAGGCATCTCTGATTGCCTATAGAATATTAACCCTCTAGTGCCACCGCCATGATCTAGTATAGTGAAAATTATTACCTTTGGTTATTGTGAGTCTCATGCTTAACTTTTATTCTAAATCTCAGCTGCTTGAATGCTATGTAGCATATTATATGCCCCTGCTACATATATTATTTGCTACAGGCACTAGAGGGTTAAATGCATCTTCCTGTGATTACACTCTTGTCATGGTCCTCATTCATACACTACGCTACTGATCAGTTCTGGTGACTGGAGTATGTAAAATTTTGAATGCTATTTCATGACACTATGTACATTATAACACTTTCTACAAATATACTTCCAGTGTTGAGTTTTACCCACGGTCTACGAGCACTCGTTATAAAAATAGGACATACCCTTGCTCTGGAAGTGATGATGTCTCAGCAAGGCATAGATCAGGGGCAATGGTACAGAGATGGTCAGCTCTTGACGAACAACGTGAACGGTTCTGTGACAGGGGATCGACACCGCCTCGTGATCTACAATGCACGGACATCACACACAGGACTGTACTCGTACGACATCCGGGGTCTAACGACCTCTGCTAAACAAACTGTAACCAGTTCAGGTAGTGTAATGATGAGTTACCATCCTTCAGAGAATACGTGTAACTAGTAAAATCAGCTCTGAATAAAATCGATAAAAGTCAGTGTTTCCTTGGAAATTTCGCTGCAATAGGAGAAGAAGAGGAAGAAGAAGAAGGAGGAGGAGGAGGAGGAAGAAGAAGAAGATGATATATATTATTTAAGTGTCTAGCACATATAATCTGACATATAACAGGTATTTCAGTTTAAAAGAACACATGCCCAGCCTAGCTACACTTATTATATAATATTGCCTACATATGTACAGTATAATCCATAATAATAATACGATAATATAATATACGATATATGAACGACAATCCCAGAATAAGAAGCAAGCGCAAACCTCCATGTTCCAAGCAGGGTATACAGCTTAGTGCAAACATTAATGGATTCCATCACCTCGATGGTTGTGTATATGTATAGTGACGTTGACCGTGGCAACGCGGATCACAGAGATGTTCCAATGCTTTTTTCTCCTTTGTTTCGTGAACATAGATATTTGAAATCTAGTTTATCTGCTTGAATGACATGGATTGATGACTCCTTCTCCTTGTTTCAACAAACTTGATGAATTTGTATTATTTTTCTCGTTAACTGAGAATGCTGTGTGTGCTTTCCCGATGTGTGTGTGTGTGTGTGTGTGTGTGTGTGTGTATGTGTGTGTGTGTCTATGTGTGTGTATATGTGTGTGTATGTGTGTGTGTATGTGTGTGTATGTGTGTGTGTATGTGTGTATGTGTGTATTCCTTCACGTTACGCAATTAGAAAACATGAATATCAACTATAGAAACGACTCGTGTGGATATAATAATTATTTTCTCGTAAAAAAAAATCACAATTCCATAACGAACCGGTCTTGTAAACGTCAAGTACCCCCGTACAATATTTTATGTCGTGCCAGTTTCTTTACATTCCGAATACAATTTGGAACGCATTGAGCTGGAGGTGCACGTGTATTCCTAAATCCTATGGTTCTCAAAGGTGGGGCATACTGTCGTTATAAGTTTTCAATTGTCCGAACCGGGAACGGTGAATCGAGAGTATTTATAGCGGTATTCAAAAGAAGATTTCTCACGTTAGCAAAGCTTTCACATCGGACGATGTGATCATTGGTGACGTGCTAGCCCGTTGAATTACAAGTTCTACAACCATATCAATATGCAGTTTCCAACTAATGTATTTTCAGTAATTCTTTGGAAAATGGAAACGGGTACAAGGTAGTTTTGAATCATTCATGACCAGTCCTGACATCCAACCAATCTAATGTGAGCATTCTATCCGAGGAACCTGTACAGTTAAGGTGGGGGATATCGTCAAGATTCTTCGTATATTTATCTGAGGCGCCTCGGATACTGTTCGAGTCCGGATATATATGGAATTTGGCTGTCTCTGAGGAATATATAATTACAGAGGTAAATATATTACAGTAAGTAAATCTACCATTCATTTAATAGGTGGTATTAGTTAACGGGCAATGCACAGGGAAACATAAATACCTTTGTGTGTGTGTGTGTGTGTGTGTGTGTGTGTGTGTGTGTGTGTGTGTGTGTGTGTGTGTGTGTGCGTGAGTGTTTTAATAATAAAAAAA
>JAUTBT010055272.1:0-15373 GCA_032361225.1 Lepetodrilus schrolli | reverse complement strand
GTGCTCGCAGGTTTACTGCAACATTCAGTGCTACGGATGTTGCGGGTTTCCTCCTGCCCTAAACTGACAAGTCGTGAAAGAATCTAGAACGTGACTCTAAAAAACAACAAATAATGTTTGGTTGTCACCGGAAATTCGAAAAATAGACCTGACCAATTCATACACCCTATTGCAAAGCGTTGTAGGTGTATTTTACGAGCACTTCCTCTGCTTGCTATGAGTCCTCGCTAAACTGTTTGCATCCTATTATATTATGTCTGTATGTTCTCTGTTCACAGTATTGAGATAGGCAGCTCCACAGCCATTCAAGTTTGTCTGGTTCAAGTGCCGATACTTGTCCTCATCAATTTAATATACGTAAGTTTTTAGCAATATTATCTTGGCTTAATAAAAATAATCAAGAATACATTCATCATAAACAGATTGGTATTATAAATAGATTTTTTTGTAATGTTTTCTCCAATATTACAATTTTGATGTGCTGTGATTGGGTTAAATCTAATTGGGTCTTAATTTAAAGTTCCGATGCCAAAGTCAACATCAGTCAACTTTCGTGATGTTTTCTCAAAAGCATCATGATTGTGGTTAATAATCTAGCAAATAGAATAGTGTTCACTGTGTGTGCTCTATTTGGCCATTCATTGCAATTCTACCATGTGTTTTAGCTAGGTTATTAAATATTGAATTCAAAGAAATATGCAGGCATGGAAATTATCGGTGGATCTGTGGAAATCTGTTGATTTGTGTGTCCAAGGGTTGATTTATTTGCACTGGACAGCCTCCAGACTTGTTTCCCACTGAAATCACAATTGTCTGTTGCCGTGCAAGATTATGACATAATAATACATGAACTCTAACGCTTCTGTTCCTCCTAAACTTTACTGGAAAAGTATTCCTCGATAACATTAAATATATTTATCTCGGCTTAGCTCTGTATTAATGAATGGCCATTGTGTTACTTACAGTAGCTAGGTGTTGTGTCACAAATTATGTCCTGTCAATATGTTTTTTTAATCAATTTTCAGCCTTTTGGTTTTGTGTTAATCTTCCAAGATGTTCACCTATTTGCTGTCATTTTCTCCGTCATCGTCATTAATTATACATTCCAAGACGGGAAGAGCGATTACTTTCAAGGTAAATAACTGATGTTATATTGTAAGTTTGGAATCACCACGGACAATTTAATTCTGCTAATTTATTACAAGTTAAATGTGCAGGGTGTTTGAAAATTAATTATGGCAGTGATTACATATAATATTGAAATATATTGTGTTTTCAATTTTACATCATTATAGTTAACTGTTTTAACGAGTTTGCCTTTGTTCTAATTAAAATTTAGGGTCATTTTCCATAAAACTACGATAGAGTTACAAGAGTCGTTACTTCTCTATATACATATAAGGAGTTTCTTCTCTATATACATATTAGGAGTTACTTCTCTATATACATATGAGTTACTTCTCTATATACATATGAGTTACTTCTCTATATACTTATGAGGAGTTTCTTCTCTATATACTTATAAGAAGTTACTTATCTATATACATATCAGTTACTTCTGTATATACATATTAGGAGTTACTTCTCTATATACGTATCAGTTACTTCTGTATATACATATTAGGAGTTACTTCTCTATATACATATAAGGAGTTACTTATCTATATACATATCAGTTACTTCTCTATATACATATTAGGAGTTACTTCTCTATATACTTATAAGGACTTACTCTCTATATACATATAAGGAGTTACTTATCTATATACATATCAGTTACTTCTGTATATACATATTAGGAGTTACTTCTCTATATACTTATAAGGACTTACTCTCTATATACATATAAGGACTTACTTCTCTATATACATATAAGGACATACTTCTCTATATACATATAAGGAGTTACTTCTTTATAAACGTATAAGGACATACTTCTCTATATACTTATAAAGACTTACTTCTCTATATACTTATAAGGAGTTACTTCTCTATATACATATAAGGAGTTACTTCTTTATAAACGTATAAGGAGTTACTTTTCTATATACGTATAAGGAGCTACTTCTCTATATACGTATCAGGAGTTACTTCTCTCACAGAACTACGATGTATGATCATTCATTGGAATGGAGCTCAGTGTATTGTTTCACGAAGCACTCGTATTCACTAGGAGATCATTGCGGTGTGGCAAGTGTCCGGTTGCCATGTTTCAGAGATCGCTATAAGAGTTTTTATGGCTTTATAGTAGATATGATATCTTCGTGAAACGACACCCATATTGATACTAGTAAGTCTCAAACATTGTAACGTGAGGATAGATTTCATATCTTTCACTACATTTTAGCTCTTAATAAACTAAGTTATCGTTTTACAATTTTTACAATTTTTGTTTATAATACATTGTTCTGGGGTTTTTCAGGTTCAATTGTTCTGCTCATCTACCTGGTTCTAATGCTGATGTATTTCTTCACAATCGCACCTCCAGACGCCCAGTGCTGAGACGACCAGGATTACTAGAATTATCAATAATATTACCAAGAGCACCAGCCCCTTGTATGAGTAGTGTCCGAAAGACTCCAGTCTGATAACCTTAGTGTCATTTCTTGACACTCTCGTATTTACTATGATGAAACCATACGCTCTCCCGTAGTGATTTCTTATACGAGACAATCGGCACTTCTGAGAGCGCCGTGATCTCATAGTGGATACGAATGCTTCAAGAAACAAAAGCCTGGTGTGTCCGTTTGATCCAGTGTTTCTTGTTGCTATCAGTATTACAGGAGATAGAACGTGATGGATGTAATGATCATAAACAACATCTACGCAGTGAACGTGATGGATGTAATGATCATAAACAACATCTACGCAGTGAATATTGCACCAAGATATTGTTATACAGTAAACCAATCATTTGTTTAGCTTTGTATATGTTTGTATAATCATGTAATGTTTCAGTGTGTTTATATATTGTTAATGATTTTGAGGCGATTTCTTATTGTATTTTAATACGTATTTTAGATCTGCCAGTGCTGATTAGGCTGAGCTTATATATTGCTGTGTTAAGTCTTTTTTTAAAATTATTATTATTATTATGTATACTCTACATGAAGTTGATAAGGAAATCGGGGGTACACTCATCCATTTGACCAGAGTATGCATTATCAATAAATGTTTTAATTATTTTCCAATATCAAGGCTGCATACATTATTTCAGCTACTTGATGTATAGCTATTCTTAATGGAATGTTTGACCCATTAAATGTGGGTCTAGACATCATACTTAAGCTTGTAGGAGTATTTAACACTGATATGTGAAAAAGGCAATTTCGGTTGGCGGCCATTGAAAAACGGCGGAAATGCACAGTGCAACCCAACTTTTTTCTTGGTAAGATTAAAATTATCAATGAGGGCAGTCCCCTGAACATAATTATACCAATCTTGGAGGTTCTATGGTGGGTGGGTGCACGTAGACACTCTCAGCCCACAGACTATAATATTCTCCTTCCCAAAAGATAATTTGTAGTAGTATAGAATAGGGACAGAATTATTATAGCGCTTCTGAGATTAATACATATTTGAAGATCGATTAGGAATTCACCAGTGAAAGTGCTACATGTAATGCCCATTTTTCACGTGTTCCTATATCTGTCTTGCAAGTATTGTATTGTAGAAATGTATTCATTCTGTTATTAATATTTTGTTAAAAGGAACATACACTTTTGTTGATTTAACTTCATTTTACTGTTATCAAATTGAAAATATTGTAGAATTTTGAAAAAAAAGTAGTTTTTTTTTCATATGTAATTTGTTGTTAGTTCCATGCATATTTTAATACTAATAATTAGTTTGTGTATTCTTGTACACATTTTTTTAATATTTTGTACTAGGGCAAGTTTGTATATTTTACATAAACTGTGGGTGTGCTTTCAAAGAGATATTAAGACTAATGTATGTGTCATATTAGGCAGTAGCACACTTTCAATTATGTTATTAAGCATAAATCAAAGCAATAAGCATGCATACGCCTTGTTGAAAATTGTTTCTTCCAAGGTAGTGTACATTAAGTGAGAAGTCTTTTAATGGCAAGGTGCATTAACTTTGAAACACACTTGCTGTATTTTCTATTAATTTCTTACAGTTCATTATGAACTGTGATTTCTCTTTTTAATGTAGTGATATGTTGTATCTTGATATTATGTGCCACATGATTTTACAAGGTCAGTAATTCAATTGATTGTGATACCATTATACAGTAAAAATATATTTAATGTATGCGTGCGTGCGTGCGTGTGTGTGTGTGTATGTGTACGTGTGTGTGTGTGTGTGTGTGTGTGTGTGTGTGTGTACAGAGAAAGAGAGACAGAGAGAAAATAATGAAAACTGATACCGCAACATGCGATTAATCAGGAAAATTCATACAGTTTGAATAAATAATTATTGAGATAATAGCTTTTTGTTTTCCTTGTCTAGTAGAAGAAAATGGAGAATCTGTCATCTATTCCTACATAGCTGTTGTCATATAATGACTAGGCCAGTACATACACTCCCCACATGTTTGATGTTTTTCACTTTTTAGCCTGGAAATGAGTTTAATGTTATAGGCGTAGTGTTGTTTGGGATGACAAGAAGATGCTGTTTGTAAATGACAAGCTTGCACAAGGGGCAGATTAAGTTGTTCTACAGGTATTTAGTTCGCAGATGTTCAGTGTGGTCATATGCTAACTGGTGTACTGCATATGCTTTTTCGGGTATTTGTATAATGCTAGTATTTTCCGATTGGTTATTCAAATACTAGTACATACATTTGATTCTGTTCTCGCTAAAGTAAAAATTATTCCTGTATGTGTTAATGCAGATACAATGCTACAGTTTATTTTATTTAATTTTAAAAATTGGGGTTTAGAGTCGCTTTCAAGATTCTTTCACTAATATCACGACTTGTCAGTTTAGGGCAGGAGGAAACCCTCAACATCCGTAGTGCTGAATGTTGCAGTAAACATGCGAGCACCGGCTGGTACTGGCAATGCTACATACCTAAACATTTAGTTTTCCAAAGCAAAATGCAACTTTTGTTTTGTGTCTTGGTTCAGAAAGTTACTCTTTCTATATCTTCATGCCAAATATGGATCTTCACGCTGAAATAAATCCTAATGCTTATTAACAGTGATTGATGATAGCAATGTTTACTTCCGTATTGTCTCCCGTATTGCCTTCTCTGGATCAGACAACTGTAGGTTTTGATATATTCAATAAGCTAATACTACTAAGAGGTAAAGAGAAGACTAACAACAGTCTTGGCGGAGGTCTGTAATGTCGGAAATGACGGAGATGGGCCTAACCTGACAGGTCCAGATGGAGTAAGATCGTCGCAGCCATATGTTCCACGGGATGAAGTAAGTACTGTCGACCCCCGTTTATCGGACGGTTACGTTCCTGGTAAAATCGTGCGGGTATCTGAATTTCCGGATGTCTGAATTTGGTTATGCCCACTCTGACTCCCGGACAACCTCCACCAAGCCTTCCAACGACTCTACCCGCACGTGACTGCCTAGACTAGCGTCTCTGAACACCGCAGCGTCAGACAACTTCTATCTACCACAGTTACACCTTCAGCGTTAAAAGGTTTCACAACTATGTACCAATACCAATTGTAACTCAAGAAACACTGCCAGGTTAGCCACCCTTAATCTTACTTCACTTACTACGCCGCAATCGCCTTAAATTCACAACCACTTCTACTACACAACCATGTACCTCAATTCCACTACTGATAATAAACGAAAATACACTAACCTTATGTTCAACATGCCATCTAATTAAATCCGAATCCTTGCTACAACTTCTACCAATTAGCTCTAAAAGACACACAGTTTACGTCAAGCTTTTCTAGGCTATCAAAAGCGCCTCTATCAGTCATCATCCGCCCTCCCGGATATCTCAGGGCTCATCAGTGAGGTCTTCACAGTAAGGTGGATGGTGGGCGAAGCGTAGCATGAATTGGTGCCTCCAGTGTTCCACTTAGCTGGTGGTCAGGGTCCACTCTAGATTAGTGGGAAGAGAAGCTTACCGCCTAACCCCCATCTTGCACACCTCGCTTGGCACGACTTCCTTCAAGGATCACCGGTGCTCAAAAGACGAGGCGCGGCAGCGCGTCTCCGATTCTTCGCGAAGGCGATCGCCTTCTGACTCACGAGTGCTCCTCACGGTCCCGGCGAAGAACAGCGGCTACCAAGATTGCGATGCCTGCACTCCTGTCTCAAATGCTGAACCACGGGTGATCGAACTTGGGAATCTGAGCCGACCAGCAGTTGTTGTGTACTTTCCTTTAATAATGAGCGCCAAGCAGGGGGACAACAATTACCATCTTTTAACGTATTTTGGTATGACGCGGCCATGACTTGCTCTAAGCTTTACACTACATGGTAGGTCTACTCAGCTCCCGGCCTAATGCTACCCCTACTGGTACTGACGGCCGTTTATACTGTAATAGGTATGTAGCCAACTCAATTTTATCCGGAGCCGTTTCAGTGGTAACATACCAAACATTAGAGACCAGTATGTAAAACAGTATCTCACTCACTTTTTGAGATAGAGATTGGTACCAAAATGGAGATGCAGTATGCATTAAGATATGCTGTATCATATTTATTTAATTTGTATATTAATTATAATTAACCACTTAGAGACTGGCGTGGGAAAACAGTAAATTGACCATATCTCGCTCAGTTTTGGAGGTAGATATCTTGGCCAGTATTTATAGCCTTATCAAATAAATATATTTTATCCTGTCTTATCTTTTGTAATTATTTAGAACATGTTATCTCCTCTCGTGTTGTAATCATGTATGTATTTCTCGTGCTCGTTACTGGTGAGTTGTAATGATTTAAAGCTTATTTAAAACAAAAACATGTCAATATAATATGAATATGATTATCGGAATCATTTATATTAATTTCGAACTCAAATAATGTATGTGGTGTGTACAACTGTTTTAAGAACATTACTAGTACATTTAGATAAGATATTGTCCCATTCACTTGCTCTATAACAATCGCAATGGCTTTTTCAGCGGGAGGTCTTGCAATTGTTAATTGTGACTTTACCGATCCACACTGCAATGGAAAACAAGTCATTGTTCATTTATTTGAATGGAAATGGTCTGATGTTGCAACAGAATGTGAAAGATTTCTATCCAAGAAAGGCTACTGTGGCGTACAGGTATTTAGTTAATGTCTCGAATAAAGTCAGGCAATTAATACCTTTAAAATTTGTAAGTTCCAGAATTTGATAATTTACAATCAGATTCCGTGCCATCATTTTTACATGAACCACGTCCACGAACGATAGTCTCACAATCATGACCAGGTGAGCGTTGTCTGTTCATGTTCAATATAGGTCTCCCCTGTCAATGAGCACGTGAAGATAACCAAAGAGAAGCAGCGCCCTTGGTGGGAGAGATACCAGCCAGTCAGCTACAAGCTTACAAGCAGGTCTGGTACAGAGGCCGAGTTCAAAACCATGGTCCGGAGATGCAAGGCCGTAGGAGTAAGGTGAGCAGGAGATGGCTCCTTTATTGTATAAAACGATCATCTCTCGTCAATAGGATAATACTTCAGACAAGATACACGTAATGGTTAATAGTTTTATAAAGGTCAGTTGACTATCGCAATGGTAAAATGTACTCATGCATTGTGGACATTTAGAAATACACATGTATCATGAACTAATATAGTAGATATGAATTAGTATATGCACACAACACTCAGAAATGCATAAAAAAATTAATGGACATTGGTGTTTGCATGGTAACATTGTGTCTTTATGAGCTATTTTGATGTCCTCGAGGAATAATGTGGACCAGGTGGTCGTCGTGTGTCCTTTTAGACCTTTTTTAGCAGAATTTACGTGGATTTTGTGGTGTATGTTTGAGCATTGTGTGTCCTTTTATACATTTGTTAGCCGAATTTATGTGCATTTTGTGGTGGATGTTTGAGCATAGTGTGTCCTTTTAGACCTTTGTTAGCAGAATTTACGTGGATTTTGTGGTGGATGCTTGAGCATTAGGTTGTCCTTTGAGACTTTGTTCACAGAATTTACGTGGACTTGGTGGTGAACCATATGGCTGGGCTGGGGAGGTCTGGCACGGGCACCGCCGGCAGCAGCTTCAACTCAGACAACTACGACTTCCCTGGTGTTCCGTACAGAAGAGAACACTTCAACGGCAGGAGCAAATGTCCATCTGGTGACGGCATGGTCAACAACTACGGCGATCCCAACAACGTCCGGAATTGCAACCTTGTTGGTCTAACGGACCTCGACCAGAGTCAGGAATATGTCCGGGACAAGATCGCCGAGTTCTTAAACCACCTCATTGACATAGGCGTAGCTGGCTTCCGGTTGGATGCTGCTAAACATATGTGGCCAGCGGACATTAGGTATGTCTCGGATAACTGCACACGGTATACGGAAAGTTGTGGTTTATTTTATTCCATCCAGTACTACACTGCATATCGTCCGTGAAAGGTCGAGCAGCTGATCTACATGTCAATGGAACCATTATGATGGCATGTCATTTATTATCGTATTCTACGAACTAGGTGACTGCAGGAGATCTAGAAGTCTATTAATAATCTATGAAAAAGTGTGTGTGTGTGTGTGTGTGTGTGTGTGTGTGTGTGTGTGTGTGTGTGTGTGTGTGTGTGTGTGTGTGTGTGTGTGTTGGGTGGGGGGTAGTAATTACGTATACATGATTGTAAACTCGTCAATTGGCTTATGTAAAACGTTCTTTAATTATAATATAAAATTTAGATGCTATTTTGCATGCATCTTCTTCCAGTGCCATTCAAAAGAAAGTAAGAGATCTGCCAGAAGGTGGAAAGGCATTTTGGTATCATGAAGTCATTGACCATAACGACGGCGCTATCAAAGTTGGCGAATACATCCCATTGGGTTATGTCTCAGAGTTTAGATACTGCCAAAAGATCGCTTTTGGAACGCGTAGTTTCAGCGACTTCGCCAACGTTGTAGACTACAACTGGGGCATGACTCCTTCGTCTCACGCGTTCGTGTTTGTGGACAACCATGACAACCAGCGAGGAGGCGGGGATAGAATCATCACTCACAAGGAACCCAGAGATTACAAAATCGCAACGGCCTTTACTCTAGCGTACAACTACGGTTTCGTCAGGGTGATGAGCAGCTACTTCTTCGGAAACGACCGCGATGCTGGTCCTCCGCACAACGCGGACTTCTCTGCCAAAGACGTCACGATCAATGCGGATGGATCCTGTGGGAACGGATGGGTGTGTGAACACAGGTGGGCTCCGATAGCCAACATGGCGGCGTTCAGAAACGCCGTGGCCGGAAGTGACATCAGACACTGGTACGACAGCGGGGACGTCGTAGCCTTTGCTAGAGGCAACAAAGGTTTCTTCGTGATTGCCAAGCAAGGCCATCTTGACCAGACTTTTGATACCGGACTTCCGGCTGGGACGTACTGTGACATCATCCACGACTGCCGCCAGACGGTTACTGTTGATGTCGGAGGCAGAGCGCAGATCCATATTGACAATACAGAAGAACCTATACTGGCGATTGTTGTGGGCATGTAATAATATTAGCATATTTGTTGATAGTGTCCTGGAGAGTATTCATGCTACAGTGTAATGTCAAGATTGGGTCGAATAGAGGTGCACTGTACATAGTCAATTGGAAAATGTATATGGTTTGTTAGGTAAACGACTCAATCACCAATTTAACCATTCTGTTGAACATGTACTTTTCAACGTTATTAACTGGTCTCTATTTTGCAAAGACAATCGCTTATCAATGGCACTAGGATCTACCTCCATGACATACAAACGTCAACAAATAAATTCAAACATTATGTATTAGTTTATGTACACGTATATGGAATTTGATTGCAATATTCTCTCCAAATAAATCCTGTATTCGAATTGGAAGCTCAGTCAATATGTCACGTAATGAATGAACTCGTATTATTTCAGTAACATCTTCATTTAATCAGAATAGCGCAGAGCGAGCTAACCCGAAATGCTAATATTGCGTGTTGACATCACTAGGTGGGCCTACACATTCTGGAGGAACTAGCGCTCCCGGAACTAACACACCGCTTCCAGGTGTCACTTCCGGTCCCGTCACAACTCCCGACTACAGCACCGGAAATTGGCGGCACACGGTGATACTGGTGGAGAGAAGGACTATATCAGGTCAAGACGTGTTTATCAGAGGAGGCATTGACCATCAGCATATGGCAGGTCGGTAGACGGTCACGATAACAATAGCATCAGTTCTTTGACAGACTACTGTATTTCAGTCACTCATTGGTCGATAATATTGGCTGCTTTCTTAGACATCGTGTATCCCGTGTTTTGTAAACTTTCGTCTGACGTGTTCACCCGTTTTGCGTATTTTCAAAATTGTGGTTCATACATTTATTCACCTTTCGCTAGCTGGTTTAATGGCGTTTAATTATAATATTGTTTTGATGAAGTTGTTCAATGCAATTCTACTTCGTGCAATCCAAATTAGGGTGATATTACACAATGTGGTCATAGCCACTAGGCTACAGTGACCTTCCTATGTCATTATTGAAACACACAAAAGGCCTATCATGCATCAGTCTTTACATGCGACCTTTCAGAGATTATTTTCGATGTAAGTGTATTTGTATATCGAAACAATTTCGTATTAATCAATTGATTTATATCATGACATTGTCAATTATCTGCCAGCTGGATTTGAAACAGGCACTACTGTTTATGGCATCTCTGGTTGCCTGCAGCATGGAGAAGGTTCATACAAATGCTGTTATAAAACCTAGTGTGCTTGTTTAGGTTGCTCAAACTCCGCACCAGGTAACCCGTGCGCCATTCCAATTCGTCATAGGAACGATGGTCCCAATTCACCAAAATACGATGCCTGGAAAGTAGGCGACAACTATTTGGACTGGTATGGAGCGGAGAGGGGTCAGGGGTCATACCAAGGTCATCAAGCTGAGGGAACACCGGCGGTGTGGACGACCAACAGTGTAGGGAAATTAGATCACAGTATATATAACACGTGAGTAGTATGCACGTTGGGAGCCATACGGGTATCCTGGGGTTTGACCGGCGACCCATGGTACCCGGATGTTTCGTGGGGAACATATCGCAGACAAAGAAAATAAATACATAATAATAGTAATAATAATAATAACAATATTATTATAAATACGCCTGTCCAGGTACGGCGAGCATTACTGGTTGGTGGACATTGATATGGACTGCTCGAAGACCAGGGGAGGTTTCTTCGAACTCAAGGCGATTGATAATGGCGGCTGGGAAGGTAACGTTTGGGGCACCACCAGACAGTGTAGCGGGGCAGCGGCTGTGGCTCCACCTTACTTCAGTCAGAACCACATGGCCAGGTGTGGCTACCTCAACGTGTATCACTGGGGACGGAAGTCCTGTGAAATCTTGCAACTTGTTTGATTTATTTTGAAGATAAAGACGGCCATTTGCTTTCCCATTGAGTGCAATTTAATGTTGTATAATCCCACAAGTGAGCCGAGTTTAAAAGTAAGCTCGTAAGTCAGTTTTATTTCTCAGATGCAGATTTAGTTATATTTTTGAGGTTATGAGGTTGTTTTGAGAAATCTGGCACTGGGTTTCATGAAGTATTATTGACTCAAAAGATGGGGAAAACTGCCACGTTCTTGAAGTAGATGATGTGATGTGTTGAAGTAGATGATGTGATGTGTTGAAGTAGATGATGTGATGTGTCTATAATGTTATTATCACTCTTGGTGCAGCACCACCAGCTGTGGTTTCTCGCACGAATAATATCCGTAACCCACCACTGGTAACGGATTCGCCTCCCATAAAAAAAAAAAACATCACTGTACTACTGTGACAAAAGTAATGAGTGCACTAAGGAAAGGTGGACGCTCAATAAATACGCACAAACACGGTATAGTTTAAAAAAAGCAAAAGTATTTATCAGTGAAAAAAACATAACAGAGAATATATTGCATAGACGATAGTGTTAACTACAAATACTCCCAGAGCGGAAAATAACGTGTAACACAAAAAAGTATATAACAAAGTCTTTTTCTGCTCACAAACGAAAATTCTAACAAAAGTAAAGCAACGATGAAAGGTTAATTGTAGTCCAACGGTCTATCGTGTACATAATACTTAACATGGAAGATTAAGGTGTGTTCATCTTCAAAGTAAAAGATGGAGGATTTACATTCCAAGACAGACAAATTACTGCGTAAAGGTTTTTCTCATCCCTTGGCTTCTACACGTTGTAATCTCCAGATTTAAATTTTAAACACCGTTAAATCAAGTGTTTGTGGATAATTTGTTGACATTTGCAATGTGGTAACTGATTAATAGACCATCAGAGATGACCGGGTTTAATTACATTTTGTCAGACATATATATATATATATAGATATGCATTTCAAATTGCTACAAGAACAAGCATTCACACACACGCAGACACACGCAGACACACTAAACATCATTATAAAGCTTAATGTACTTTTTCATGTCCATCTCAATAGTGTATGTCCTTACAATCGCACATTATAATCGTCAATTTGTGTGCGACATTGAGTGCAATAAAGTTGGGCTTTTCTAAGAAGCTCTACATTCGCGCTCTCTTTCCCTCTCCTAGGCGACTGGCTCTGGAAAAAAAAGTATCTCAATCAATGAATATACACGTAGTAGGAAAACATTTTTAAAAAAGCTGACGACTTTCACAATCATAGTTATTGTTAGTTGAAATGAATTGTCTGAAAGACATAATTCATCAACCTATGGACGTGACCTTAAGTTACAGGGACGAAACATTTGATGTATTCAGTTAATGGTCATGATTTAATAATATATGTGATTTATATGCATTTGTAGATGATTATTTCACGGCGAGTTCAATGAAGGCAAGTTATACTTGTAAATTATTACACGAGAACACCAACTGTTTCTGCTCTTCTTCACCAGCATAGCATTCTCAATCAAGCTCCCGATCACACTAATATTATATAATTCGCCTACGATGTCTAAGCAGGACATTACAGGGTCCTGTTCCACAGAACAAGGGCAGATCTACTGTGGCCGTAACTGGCTATACGTGTATACCACTCCCGTAGTGTTACAATCATGTATATGAGTGCCCCTCCCGTATTGCTACAATCATGTATATGAGGGCCACTCCCGTAGTGCTACAATCATGTATATGAGGGCGCTCCCATAGTGCTACAATCATGTATATGAGGGCCACTGCCGTAGTGCTACAATCAATGTATATGAGTGCCCCTCCCGTAGTGCTAAAACCATCTATATGAGTGCCACTCCCGCAGTGCTACAATCATGTATATGAGGGCCACTCCCGTAGTGCTACAATCATGTATATGAGAGCCAGTCCCGCAGTGCTACAAGAGTTCGGTGGCACAATACCATGGCACATGGATAGAACTACAGATCCTATAGTATATGTGTGTACATACTCAGTTGATCCAGCTTGGTACAGAAGAAACTGCATTCTTTACAGAGCGTGCACATTTCCGGTTTGGACGTCAGACTGTATCTCTTAGTTACTTCGTCATCTGAAATTAACAGGTATAAAATTGTAGCCGTAGGATGACTATCCTAAAATGAGTACAGTGTGTACATTATTAATTTTGTATACGCTTTCAACTTAATCTAACCTGAAGAATTTCATTACAATATTAATATTTAGCCCTTGCTAACACAAATAAAATATAAAATATATTGCATTTAACAGATGACTTTGTCCTATAGAGACGTTGTTTTTTCCCCTACATAATTGTATTTGTAATCAAGCAGGGAGAAAGCGATTGGTTCTCATGTGTGTATTCTCATGTGTGTATTCTCATGTGAATATTCTCACCTGGGCTGTAGTAATCTTGCAAACTCACTGAGCCTGGTTGAGATTCCAGAATAGTATCTACCATGTTCATCACAACGTATACACATGATTGGGTGGTCGGGATCTGAAGAGAAACGCATTGTTTGTTAAAACATTTAATTGCATGAACCTAAATTTAAACACCGACATATTTAACTCGCTCCAGTTAATTAATGAAGGTAATATTTACAGTACACGAAATATTAAACGCAGTATTTCATCAATGCCGCCTCGATCTGTCTTTGGTAAGAGACGAATTGGCAATAACTTTATAACGTTGACACACGAATCACGGCTGGTACAACGGAAGACGTATATTACACATGTTACCAGACTTTCAGACATTATTTTGATACAAAATATTGTACATCCAAATTTCCCAATATTAATAATAATAATAACAATAATAATAATAATAATAACAATAAATATAATAATAATCTAAAACAATTTATATAGCTCCATAACATAACTAACCTCGTCAAAGTACAGTGTCAGCATCTTGCCTTCTCTCTCTACACGAGTATACACGATTGTGTGCTTCTTTTCCTTAACGTCGGGAGCGAACCCGGTAAGGATGTTTATCTTCAGGATAGCCATACCACTGGCGCTGTTGGCCTTGTATTGGAAGCAGACGTTCAGGACAAAGCGAGTATCCGTCTGCTCTGTGACCCGTAAGCTGAGGTCAAAGTTGGGATTGGTGGATTCAGACTCCAAATTGTACTTCTTCAACATCTGAACAGGGAGCAACAGCGTTTTAAATAAATAAATAAATACGATATCAAATACTAGTAATTGTTTATCATAAAATATTCATGTGGCTATCAAGTACCTTCCTCTGAAACATAAGAAACATATTGCTTACTTAGCATACGTCATCTCAGAGGATGACTAACCAGATCGAGAACAGAAAGAAAATAATGCAATACTTACATTCAAGACAGCTACACCTTTCCCCGCTGCATTGATTTGAAGAGTCCCAGGAACATTGGCATACTGAAGGGAGAACATTGATTGTTTTAGATATAATCGCATCGTAAGATTTATACGCAGAATACTGTACGCGAAATCATCACAAAACCAGGAATATAAACAGTATTTAGGGTACTGTTATGACAGTTTACTTCTTTCCTTGTCAAATTTAAATGTAACTGTGTATCTTTACAGACATATTACATTGCTTATGGTGCATGTACGATGGATGATATTTCTTCAACATGGCCACTGGATGATTACCCATCCGTACTAGCAACATGCTTAAGTGACTATGTCTACCTCCACCCATCTTTCTCTCTCTCTCTCACTCTCTCTCTCTCTCTTCTCTCTCCCTCTCTCTCACACACACTCTCACTCTGTCTCTATCTCTCTCCCTCTCTCTCTATCTCTCTCCTCTCTCACGCACTCTCTCTCACTCTTTCCCTCCCTCTCCCTC
>JAUTBT010055261.1:4026-15374 GCA_032361225.1 Lepetodrilus schrolli | reverse complement strand
ATGTTACATATAATACAGTCTTACATATAATACAATGTTACATATAATACAGTCTTACATATAATACAATGTTACATATAATACAATGTTACATATAATACAATGTTACATACAATACAGTCTTACATATGATACAATGTTACATATAATACAGTCTTACATATAATACAATGTTACATATAATACAGTCTTACATATAATACAATGTTACATCAGCCGCTTTCAAGTTTATTTTACTTGTATTGCACATTTTTTCAGCCGTAAAATACATGAAAGAATCTTGAAAGCTGTTCAAAACTTCAATGCAAAAACAAACAAATATTATTTTAAAGTAAAATATACTGGTATACAATGCTATGTATATGCGTGGCTTTCTTGCTAAACACATCTCTTGCATGTAAAATTAATCAGCCGTAAATAGTACGGTGAACCCTAATAAATAGTTAAAATATTTACCTGTAGGATTCAATTCATTCAACCACACAGAGGTGATTCTATTTATACGACATGTTTCCTACTACCGAACTGCAAGTTACGTGTATGTAAAACGCATAAACCAAAACAGATAACGCTCTAATTTATCCAGTTCCAGATCCTATTTAACACATGTATTGTTTTTTTCCAGTACGAATCCAAACCATCTTTCACCGGAATGCGCTGGTGGCCAAAGAAGGCCGAGGCCAACCCCAGGACATTCTCAGCGGAAGTCCTCGCAGCCGGAAACACCATCATCAACCTCCAATATGGCACCAACAAGGGAGCTTCCGCTAAAGGCATGAACTTTGGCAAGAAGAGGATGATTATGAAGGAATGACATCTTCGGTTCACGCTCATACGTGCCGTAGCTTTTCAGTTATTTCGATTTCAGTGTCTTATTTTTAAAGTGACCTGTTCGTTTTTCATGTGGCTACAAGTCCGCGGACAGCTTGCAAACCTGCGTTCAAAGAAAGACGTTGGACGTTTGGTTACGTTTCGGTTTAGGTGCAAAACGTGACATCAAGGTTAATCTCGATCATCGGTAGAGTGGGAAACAGGTTGATTACTTTCGTACAAAGATGGATATTCGTAGTGATTCACGAATGCTTGCGGCATAAAATTGTTGATGTAGATTCAGACCAAACTGCCTTTTCGTCAATGGAAGAAGACAAGTGGGCAAGATGTGCCTATTTTTTCTTGAGGAAGCGGAAACGGTCCGTTGTATTGACAGCGGCAGGAAGGACAACTCTGCTCATACTGTTGAAACCCCATCCTGGTTATAGATTTCAGTACCACTTGGTTATTCCGTCCACCCCTCATCCCATCCAACTAGTCAAACCCAGACGAGGTTAGTTCAGGACATCCACGATAGCATTATGGCAGTAGTAATTAGTAAGGCGTCATCAGAGCGCCATGGCGGCATAAACAACTCTACCTGCAATTTATTGTTGCCTTTGTGTTGCTCACAAGCGGCATTTTGTACACTTGTCAATACTATTTTGTAATACATGAAAGTTTATTTATACTTCAAGGATGGTGTTCGTTGTCATTGTTCTTTTTTACATGCAAAATGATACGTATACAGATAGATAATTTCCTGAATTGGTAGTAGTGTTATTGTCAGAGCCAAGGGTTCCGAGTTCTCTCAAAGTGCGGTAATCATCTATGGTTCTTCAATACCAGGCGATGCTCGGAGGTTTACTACATACATACGCCTCGGTCAAAAGATACATATGCACTTACTTTAATCAACTCCCTTGGACGCATACAACCCAGAACTGCTGTTTTCCAGTGCGAGAACAATGACATTCACATAGCCACGTTACCAACATCGTTAGCCATTATATCCTGTATGAGTAGTTTTAAATCGATCTCAATTAAATGCTCTACTGATACTCTCAGGTTTTTCACAGCCAAGCAAAACCCTGTATTCCATCTAAGTAATATAGGTTTTAGTTTACAATCTGAGCGAATTCTATGCAATCTACTTGACCTTGTAGAGCCATGTGACCATGATGCACTAATGATAATAATCCAAAAGTAATATGACCAATATAGAAGGCTAATGTAGCATATATTGTTGACATACATGTAGATATATACTACACAAACTAAATATTGCACGGCTGAGCATGCAGACTACGTGCCGTATATTATAAATATAGATGTATAGTCTACGTTAATGAATAGTTATTGGGTTTAGAACGTACAATCATACATTATTTCAAAAGGAATCCAGCCAAACGTAAACCGTTCAATTATTATATACATATATACTTAGCCAAAATAGAAACTTGATTTGGACTGAAATGGACTTTGAAATGGATTTAAAGACGGTAACTAACTGCAATTTTCTGTTATGTTAATTATTTGAGCATAAGTGATGCCACACCAAACGACATTGTTTCACATCACTATATTTGGTATATCACTCGCTACGTGACGGTGAGTTGACGTCAAAACTAGACATATTTATCTGGGCGTCTATCACCAAGACCTGCAGAGTGCGGCCGGTTCAGAATTATTAGAATTATTTGCGGAGAGACCCTTTAACAATTATTGGGCGATGACAGTAAGATGACGTAATCGTAGTTTGTCCATCATCCATACGTGACGTCACTCGTGTTGCTCCTGATCGTGGACGATCTACTGTTGGTTCTTAGCTGAGTTCACTTCCTTATAGTATGTATCGCCTGTTGGCTGCAACCAGACACACGCACCACTTCCGATACGGCTTGTGTAGCTTCCACGTTTATGCATCTGTATACCCGGAATATGTGTAGTGGAATACAGCGTTCGGGAGAACATGTTAGGCACCAGATATGCTGAGATCAAAACCATTTTCCAGTACGTAGACTCGTAGTGTAGTAATTACACGTTGGTGTATTTTTCTGCATGTTCTTCCAATTGAGTTCTCCATGTAGGCCTACACGTAGACGTGATTCAACATATTTCTTACAGTATCCAGTCCTTTTATTCTCTACTTCAAATACACACAGAGACCATCATCACTTTACATCTCTCAACATACTACTGAATGCCATAATTATTTCTCAAGGTATGTATTTTTGTCATAAATCAACAGAAAAAAACTCCACTCAGATCCCACTGTTGTTCTTACAAGCTGAGGAACCGTTATTTATTCTTGGCAATATGTTTTATCCTTTTTTTGTTGTTGCTAATTGCAAATCCACACTACCAAGTATTGGAAATAGCATTGGTTTGAAAGCCAATCGGAACCGCTATATGAAGAGAACATTTCTATACATTCCGAGAATTCACTAGCAATTTATGCAAATATAGCTGTACAGTCTTTGATTTCGAATTCAATACGCTCATATATATCTATGCATTCTGCCAGTTGATGGCCCATTATATTCTTATATAAATGTATTTGTATATGCTATGATAATGCAAGGATGTGGTTAATACATGTTTAACTGACTGTGGATTCAACCGAATAATGGTTTAACAACAATGTATTGAACAAGGTCTAGATACTCTCTGGCGAGCGTAATGAAATGATAGTGTCCTCTCACAACACCAACTCTCGTCACAACACCAACTCTCGTCACAACACCAACCCTCGTCACAACACCGACGAGATCTCGTCACAACACCAACTCTCGTCACAACACCAACACCAACTCTCGTCACAACACCAACTCTCGTCACAACACTAATATCCAGCAAACCCCTGCTCACTTTTCCCTATTGCACAATACCAACAGATAGAGCACGTCCTAAAAGGCCCAAACGTGCTTTATCGAGTGTTAATCTTTGGACTTGGCTCGTTAACCCTCTACCTGCTGGATTAGGCACAGGCAATGCTCTTTAGGGCCTCTCCGGTTGCCTCCAGAAGGGAGAGGGTTAATGCATCTTTGTGGGCGATTCTTTATCAGGGTATTCTCATTTATAAGGAAGCTTAACAGAAACCTAAAGTTTAATGGTAAGCTTCAAATTTGGTTCACGGACAAGAAAACAAGCTGAAGACCACTTATCAAGTGTCATAGAGGAGTCATTTAGGGTTCGTTATCATGGACACCTTCCCCTGTCCAGAGATCATCCTTCTGTCTGAATAGTCAGATCATCCTTCTGTCTGAATAGTCAGATCAGAAACAAGACTCGAATTGGAACAGATAACGCGTCATACAAGTCGAGCTTACAGATAGTCTATATTACAGTCAAAGCAGAAATAATACTGGCATGTAAATAGATAAACTACCACTCAAAACGAAACGTATTTTGCAATAGAATTGATTTCAAGCGTGATTCCTTCAAGTTCATCCAGGAAAATATGATGCAATCAGCGGAATGCAAGACTTGGCAAGGTAAACCAAACAAGCTGGGTGTTTTTAAACGAGCACTGGCATCGCAGTCTCCGTGGAATCTATTTTAAGCCATGTATATGGTGGCCCTTCAAGTTGCCGCCGACACTTATGCTGAAGAACGTTGAGGATCAGACAAAGTTTGTCTTCGCACCATTTTTATATTCCGTGTCTGTAACTCTGCTTTTGAGATAGCTCTCATAAATGTTTGTTAGAGCTATTGTACCATCGGTGAACCATACACTGTGAGCAAGGTAACGTACTTTGTGAGGAAGATGGCTGCGAACATATCCTTGACTCGAGTTTATGGTTGTGAATGTATGACCTCAAAGAAGCGATGATTCAGCAAAGTGAATCATGTAGCCAAAATAACTTGCAATTGATAACATTATCATATATCACAGCATTAAAACAAACATTCGTCGTTCTTCGTGTTAGGGAATTTTGATTGTATGATCATGATACCAGTCACATGACCACACAATTTAGTATATTTATTTAATATCATTACATACATACGAACGTTTGATGTAGCAAGAAACTGATTTAATTAAGGTATGCAGTGTCGTGTACATGAATGTTCAACATTATTCAATGAAACAAATAAATACTGTGTTGATAAAATAAGCTGGAATACTAGTAGCAGATATGTCATTGCGTGACACTGACTTTATTTGAAAACTCTAAAGCACTTGTAATATCATCCTCGCATCCTAGCGTTACTTAATTCCGTTCAGGACTTCATGTGGTACCCCTGGCACACATCTAGAGGGAAACCTGCGCAAACAGCCAACCAATGAAATAACTTTCCCGATGAAAACATTTATCCAATGAAATAAGATTTATCAGTGTTCTGTTTATTGCTCCAAACTGTTTGCGCAAGTTTCTCTCTAGATGTGTGACGTGTACAACATGAAGTGAGTCCTGAACGGAATTAAGTACCCCTTTGGAGCGAGGATAGTGTAATATGCGCTTACAGAAACCCCATGCCTTGCTGTATTACATAACCGGAACATATCGGTGACATAAGTGTATGTCGAATACATGACAGCAGTTGTGTATGTCTGGAGATAACAGAGAATAAGTAAGTATTGCGTTTTATTAAATATATTGTTAGAGCCAAATTAGTAGTCACTAAATAATATATAGGGGCACAGAGAGTATTGCTACCATTATTGTTTTATTTGGTTTATTGTGTTTCATTCATACCACGATGTTAAATAATTTCAGAAGGGACATATTTTCCGTAATCACTCGTATCAGTTGGTTATTCTAATTATCCAATATAATCATGTCATGTAATAAAGCATTGAACACTGTTGACAAACAGCTTTAACAAGAGGGCGACACTAATCAGCTGTTGCGTATTTATCCGCCTGTGACATCAAGGTTGATCACTTCTTGTTGCACGTTTATTCCGACGCCAAAATATAGATCATTTGATAATGTGATTTAGAGGATAATACGCGATGCCACTTAATGTGTATAATGCATATAATTTAATGAGTAACAAAAGCATATAAATGTACATCATTCCAAATAATTTCAAGTGAGTAATATAAGACACTTCAAAAGTTTGGTGTGCGTGGACTGCCCAGCGGCCAGCCGAAACAATCTGTCGCAGTTGAAAACGTGTACATTTCACCTAAGCTAGTTTTCACAACGAACAGATTGTAGCTATCTGTACACGTCCAATTTAGTCTACATTCACTTAGTCTGTGTCACACCTTGTTCTCATCCAAATACTTCTATTCAAAATATCACCCTAGAGCAGATAAACAAGTCTAGATTTACTGGAGATCAAGGGTTCAGCGGCTGCTTTCATATAAATATAATACCAATCAATATAATTATATTTAAACTATTTACTTTCACCCTCTGAGACGATGGATAGTCTAACGTTCACTAAACTAAGTAGTCGACTTTAACCGGCGAAATGTGGCCATATGTTTGTTTAAAAATACCAGGTTACATAACGCAACAGACGAGTTTATTAAAAGTGCATTATCATGAATTCGTTTGGATGAAAACCCACTTGAATTTAGCACTAATCGCAGTAAATTATTTACAAATTAAATTGTAACGTCTGTTTTGCATTGATAAGAATTATATCTTAGAATGATATGCGATAAAAACGTATGTAAACGCATCACACAATGATTTTGCGTTAATATAATAGATTCGTTGAAGCCTTTGCGCGTGGGAACTAGAGTGAAAGTAGTCCTGGCTTCAACCAATCAACACTGTTGATTATCGAATCGGTATTACACAGTAGATATCCACCAAGTATTTTGAATAATATAGTTTACCGATTCAGGGACGCATAAAATCATTGGCCAATACCACAATCAAGGCCATTAATTGATGAAGCGTTTGTAAAATATAAACATTGTATGTTCTTTTGACATTTGGTCCATCTTACAATTTACCGTTTGGCAGATAAACGCATGCGAGTGATAACACATTTATACAAAATATCAGACGATATTTGTGTTCAATAATATAATTCAAATGTCACCAAAAACATAGGTTTAGCTATACGAACATCTGGAATGCTAGCTTCATCGCCGTTGGCATTCATGAAGACGTCTGAATGGTAATATCCGCATGGCATTTCTATATGGGTATGCATGTATTTATCACAGAACAAAGTACTTCATATAAGAATGTTTAAAGGTATTTATTCAAAACCCATTCCTCGGTAACAATAAAGTTAACAACATATTATGTATTATTTTTATTATTATGTATTATTTTTATTATTATGTATTATTATTATTATTATGTATTATTTTCGTAATAAAATAATTCCCAGTAAAATAATACACCAAAGTATCGTCATTTGTTATGGAATTGAACATTTTCTTCTGGTTCCAAACGTGGCATAAAAAAACAACAACTAACAAATCAATACGTAAATGATTGGTCCAAACAAACACATTTTAGATGAATTGTTACCAAGATAGAAATTGCACGAGCAGATGGTGAAGTATGAATTATGCACATTGACACACATTGATAGGAACATTGTGCTGATTAAACTCTACACAGCGTATTCAAAGTAGAAAATAGTTGCCGATGAACTATGTCATCTACACCAAAGGAATAGTTTGAATAAGGAAGAAGTATATTGCTGTTCGATACAAAATGGTTCTAGGGATGTCGATGCTCTAGTAGCACATGTACGCCTATTCCTTGGCTTAATTGTATCACAGTATAGATATATAGTGATTCTCCAATATGACTTTTACATCAAGATGATACAGCATCAGTGCAGAAATTTAACTCTAAAGCAATTTCACAGTAAAATCTCCATCCAGGCCGAATTCGACTTGTTTTTTGGTTGGCACGTGTCACCATAGTCACGTGTAAGATATGTGTGCTAACAAGGCCAGGAATAGCAAGATGTCCGTAGACTGTTCTTTATGACTGTGGGCAGATGTGACAGGATACTATTCCTCATTACTTCTCGTCACTCGTGATCATCCTCCTTTTGCCTTGGTTCATACCAGCCTGGCTAGCACCTTTGTTAGTGCCCATCTGAAGTCCAATAACATTCTGGCCTGCTTTTAATTGTTCCTCTGTGAAATCACGTTTGTTTTCTTTGGATTCTTTGGGACCATGTCCAATCTGGAACGAGCATGAATATATTCAGACATAAAACATGCAGTCAGAAAGAAATACAGGACAGATAGGTAGATGGTTTAACCACAGGTTCCTGTCGAAAATACTGAACATCCTCGTAATAATATACACACATAATGGTACGATTATTACGAGAGTATCTAATAATTGTGACCGGAACCTGTGGTTAAACCTAAGCGTTAATTATAGTCTTGGGGATGAACATTAGTCGCACAGACAGAAAGGAGAGAGAGAGAGAGAGAGAGAGAGAGAGAGAGAGGGGGGGGAGAGAGAGATTGAGATTTAACATAAACGGTATTTCTTGTTGGATATGAGCATTAGTTGCCCAGAGTAGAGCATAAAAGATACCATCAGATAGGAAGGAAGCACAGAGATATATTGTTTAACAGAGATATATTGTTTAACCGAAATCCTTTGTTAAGAGTCGCCCACCTTCCTGGCTACAGACTGTAAGCAGATGACGACTTGGTGAAGGTTGACGGCTTCAGTGAGATCCACAGACTGGAAGATTTCCGAGTCCGTGACGCCAAGCTTCTTAAAGCCCTCGACAGCCTGCTGGATGAGCTCCATCTGTTTGAAGGTCATTGTCGACGCCTTAATGTTCCTAATGCTACCAGGAGCAATGCTGTTTGTAAGTCTGAAAGAAATGTGACATTATGTATATAGTATGCATTGCAAGATAGTCCTGGCCCAGAGATACGATTTCATGAAATGGTACTCAAAGAAGCTTGTAATCCATTTGCCAGATTACTCTAACTATACGCTTGACTGTCTTAGTCTTGGAACGTGAAGGGTATGCGTACGTACATCATGGCAAGACTCACCTATACCACTGTAGTATAATATCTAACTGGCCAAATTGGAGCGGTAAAGTGAGAATACTTTATTCATTAAAGTGAGAATGCTATTGTATTTCTGTTTGTATTAGACTATTCAACACGAATTGTACATAGACAATTGTCCACGGAGCAGTTTCTATGGAGCAAAACAAAATAGTGTTGACAGGGTCAGTAAGGATTAGTAACGGGTATGGTCCAGCAGCTAACTCTCCTCGTGGTCTATACTGTCCAGTGGGTCTATGGTGTCCAGTGGGCAATTGTCCACTTGAATTCTTGACAAATTCCGGATTGATCGGATTTCAGAGATGGTAGGGGATCTTACCCGAGTTCACCCATAGCCTCGAGAACCTGGCTTTGCAAATATGTTCTGAGATGTATTCATTATACTGAACATGGTTAAAGTTACCAACTTTTTATTATCGTAATGAAGACGATCGTAATATTATACTATGTACAATTGTTCATACAATCCATACTCTTCCAATAACAACATGGTATGTTTACTCACTTTGCTAGAATAACGCCGTTTTTGAGAACTGACTGGAAGTTGTCCATATCTCCGGCGGTGTTGAAGTCCTCTCCTGTTTTTTCTTTGACCCATTGCAGCATCTCAGAAGCTACTTGAGAGTCATATTTGGCCATGATCTGCAAGGAAAGACACCAACAAAAATAAGTCCAATATACCTATGGTACCGTTATTTAATTAATATCATTTTGTAGCCTAGTTTGTATTATTTCTTGCCAGGAATTTGAGCCGATTTCAGAATTATTTTGATGAGGCTCATCAGTTTGTGGTATTAGGAACCATACGAATGCTTAGTGTTCAAGAACAACACAATATCAAGTTGTGCAAGCAACAGACGCTACTGACAAGGATGACAAATTTGAGTACTAGACATTGTATCAGACATTGCATCCTGGCATGACCGAGTTGAAAGACAACACGCGTGTACAATGATGACGGGTCCTCGGACCGAGTTTCAACCTTTGGCTCAGAAGTATGACGATTAACCATCCGCCCCGCTGTTGGTTCTAAATCAAACTTAATATATAGGTAGTTCAATGTAGATTTGTTAGATGGGTAGTTTTTTATATCATTTTTAGCATTATATATTTTATAGTGATTACATTTATGTCAAATACTGTTCATGTGATAGTGCATTGATAGATAATCACAATTAGGTCGAGAATCAGATGGCAGTCGTCATCAATTAGATTTAGGTGTGAACTGTCTACATGGACAACCATAGTTATAGTTTCGGAGGAAGTGTGTCCAACACGCATTAACGGAAACTGGTATAGAGTGAGTTGCCACAACAGCAGTGGGCTGGCCACTCGAAACCCGAACGTGCTCGTTTTACTTCGACATTACCGCCTCTCATCTGTGTCCTTCCACGAGCAGTAAAACAAATACAGAAGCTAGGACGAAGCACGAACAGAGTAAATAGCAGTGGATAATAGGAGAGACAGGATGGGCTAAATACATCTTCATCCCACGTATACCGTGTGCATGGCCATCCTCAAAATTACATGTTCAATTTCGTAATGATGTCAGGTTGCGATGAACGGTGTTGTATTGCACGAATCAAATAATTGCATATGTTGCATTTAAAGTTTAACATTACAAGCATTACATGTCTGTAATATACTTTGCGACGTAGTATAGCTACAGCTTGTATATGTAACTGTTGGATAAATAGATACTTTTCACAAAGCAAATACAATTCTTTATCACATAACATAGGAGTTTGGGAGTGCAATAAACCCATGCAATAAACAGTAATATGTTCACTAGTGCTATAACACAATAGATTTTAATAATTGTATTCATACGCGATATCAAAATCTTTTTGGACCTCTTTTAGACATTCTTCTTGGGACTTAATTTGTCGAAAATAAAGTTAAAAAATGTCTTCAATAAAATATGCAAACACATTTATTAATATTTACACATTTACATGGAACTATAGTTTGTCCGCGTGCTTTAACGGCGTTTCCAAGACATTTGCCTATTGATAGTGTTTGTGACTGAAAATCGATATTACAATAGTTTCTACAGTTATGTGGTAAATATAATTTCACATTCGTGTTCATATATTACTGAATTTATTAAACGCATTGGCAAAAATGATATTATGCTCGGCTGAGCCTCGCATATCAGTTTAATAACTCGTTTAACTCGTTTAATAAATTCAGTATTATATGACGACTGATATGAGATCCTCTATTTACAAAGTTTAAGTCAATCAAATATTATTAAGCTTTTCTTTATCCCTATGTTTTATACTTAATTGATAATTAAATACTCAAAGCAATCTATTGTTCCTCATACAAGTGGCAGTCATCATTGCGTGGAGTGTATATATTCAGGAACTCCACACATCTCTCTTCCGATTGTACATGATCACGTGCCACTCTTGTTCTAAGCAGATATGAGACATAATAATGAGAGAGAGAGAGAGAGAGAGAGAGAGAGAGAGAGAGAGAGAGAGAGAGAGAGAGAGAGAGCGCGGGGGGTGGGGGTCAGATCTCTCGAAACACTCAGATATATATCAACAGA
>JAUTBT010055260.1:0-33849 GCA_032361225.1 Lepetodrilus schrolli | reverse complement strand
TGTTTGAATATATAATGATGTTGGAATGTATGGATTTAGCATGTAGTGACCAAAAACAAGTTGTATTTCATGTTTTATGTAATGAGCCAGTCTCGAACGTAAACACATGTAGACTCGAAACAGACAACTAGATATTTTGCAGCTGACTACAGTTAATAAACGAGCTATTTGAACATGCAATATATCTAATTTTAGATATATAGATTTTTAAAGTGTTGATTTTTCATGAATACCATGGTATTTTAAATTATCTGTTTGTGTTTCATTGACATAAGATCGGAACACGAATCAAAGACAGTGAATAGGTACACATTAGTTGTTATACTACTAGTTATATTCATTTTTATTGGTAGTATGGATATTTAGAAAATAACAAAAATTAATCAATCCTGTAACATGTTAGTATCGATACACAGAATTTCCAACTTTGTTACTTCCCTTGGAAATTTTCAAAGTCGAGACCACGCGTGCCAGAAACGTGTCGTTATGAAATATTTTAACTTGAAAGAAAGAACAAATTCATAAACAGGAACTAACATTGCTATAGTTGCATGGATTGCATTCAGCCTGATATGTTTACTACTTAATTAGAAATCTGCACATTTGTATAACCCTGAGTTATGAAGGCTTTTACATAGAGCGGTAATTCCAGCTGATTTTGTTCATCAGGCAACATAATGTCAGGCTAATTTAATCTAGCAGAGACAAGGTTTATTGAGTGAGCGGAACGTAAAGACAACAACAGATCAGTGTACTAAGAAAACATTCATATTTATTGTGGCAAAATATTAGAACAATAACAAGACGATATTATTTGCCTATTGCACTTTAAAATGGAAATTTCAAACCAGAGCACATGCACTGAGTTGGGGAATTAGTATACAGTATTTTATAATGAATTTAATAGAATGTAATGATTCAACCAGGTAAAACGATAACAGAATAGCTCAATTATACTCAATTAAACTCTAATTAGTACACATTTAACTACTGTCTAATCACAGAAGCCGGGAACAAATAAAGACCGGTGATCGCTATTCTGGGAAAAGTGGCTTTTATTAATATTGAAGAAAGTCGATATTTTGGGAAGATACCCTCATATCTTATACACGCAAGTTGCTCTAACTACAATTTGCATGAAGATTGAAAGAACTGGACCATAGTCTCAACTATTTTGATACTTTTTGAAAAGAACTGTTACTTTTCCTCTAGTAATTATGAACCTAAACACTTGTAATATTTAGAATTATATTTATTTATTGCAGGCTGAGAGAGAAAGCAGTAAGAAAACTATGGAAGCAGCTATTAAAGATGAGCAAGAAAATTTGACTCGCAAGTTTGATGAAGAAAAGGTAGATAAGCTTTAAGATTAGTCATTAAATTATCTAAATTGGGCCTATTGATCATACCAACAATGGTTGCAAACATATATGTCTTGGGGGGTTAAACTGTGCAGTTAAATACAAACTTACACAGTGTTAGGCTGAATACAAACAGTTATTTGACATACAAAACTAAGTTATTACTCAGGGCCCTGTTTCATCAGAGTACTACGAGAGTTGTAATTCATAGCAAGTCATATTGCTACAATAATTCTGTGGACACAGGTTTTAAAACTAGCTGGTTTATGGGTCCATAAAGTACCACCCGCGTTATTGCATACCAGCGTTATATGGAGAGATAATGTTTTACAGCGGAGATCGCTATCATAAGAGCCACGGCTCGCAGTCAACAGTCACGCTTAGTTGTTGAGTAGCTGACTAGACATGATTAAGTATCAATCAGTCTGCATACTTTGATCACAGGGTCATTTCTTACATCTCAATATTACCGGTACATTGCAAGGGAATCGTATTTAAAACAAAGCTCAATCGATCACAATTTTGTTTGTTGTACTTCCGGTATTAAAATCCGGACAATTTACTCATTATAACACAAAATATCTTCATGTAAATTTTGTAATACAAATATAATAGAAAACATAAGAGAAATATTTCAACTTTACAATTGTTCAAATTTTATTCAAATAGTCTGTCACTGAGGAAGTCGTTTGTGAAATCAAAATACAACGCATGATTATTGAATCACATTGTGAAGCCTGGGATTCGTGAACGTTTTGTTTAACTAGATCAGCGATAAACATCTTTATTGCATGATGTTTTCACAATGATTGTTTGTACTATGAAAAATAAATCTCTTGTTGTACTTGTGCAGTGAATTCCAGAAGAAGAACATTTCACCTAGTCACATCCCATTTTTGTTTACTGCGCACAGCAACCAGCATAATATTTTAGACTAAAAAATAGGGTCCACGGTTGACCCCGCAGTTTAAACGAATCCACAGTGTAGTGAAGGGCGTTATATTGAGGGTTCACTGTATGAAATGTACAGTTTGGTTTGATGACATGCCTAAATTGACACTTGATGTCTAAGATATATTGGTTGTAGGCCAAGTTTGGGGAGGTGGCTGAAGAAGTGAAGACCGAATGTAGTAGACATGTTAAAGAGGTCATAGAGGAGGAGACACAGAGGAATCAGGTATGTCCATCCTATCATATCATGTCTGATTAGATAACCACCTGATGCTCGGGTCTGGTCAGATAATATCAAGCCCAATGGGTAAATATCATGTCAATCAGGGAATATTGGGACTATTGACATCCTATTTGATCTAATAACATATACGATTCTCACTCACTTTGGAATAGCTGGACATTTTTTTTTTAAATTGTCAGTCAATGGCCTAGAAATTTCATCACCAACCTTAATTTAGGTAATCAAAATGTAGATGCCACTGGTGTTTTTATACTGTATACAGTAATTATGTTTGTATGTCCAGGACCTGCTGACCACTGCTGTGGAGGAGGAGAGAGAACGAGGCAGGGAATGCGTACGGGAGTCTCGGAAGTCTGCTGAAAGTGATATGCAGGCCTACATTCATGAACAGCGACAGGTAAGTGAAAGAAACACTACTTCAAGCTTCTTTATTCCCTAAGGGCTGTATTCCATGGAACGATGGTAGCGCTATGAGAGCCATAACTTGTGATACATGTATGCAGTTATTATTCTTTTAGAACTATGTGGGATGATCTTTATTCCCCAATGCACAGATCCATTCCACAGAATTATGTTAGAGCTACGAGAGTTGTAACTCATTATTCATGCATCAAGTTACTACTCTTATTTTATGTACTTTATCATAGCTATTGTACTGTATGTCCTGTGGGCTTGTGGCCTTTAAGTATAGGATAACATCCTAGTAACAGACAATTCGTGAAAAAGAATGTCTGAGCCACAAATTGACTGGTACAAGGATCTTATCTGACTTAAAATACATCACACACATTTCACGTGTGCTTCGTGAGTTTATCTGTTCTCTGGCTCTATCGTCACGCACATATCCTGTTCCATGCATGCTGCGTGAACACGTCATGAGGCACGTGCTGTTGCTGGCTACTGTGACTATTTCAAAAGAATTTTGGTTGCCTGCATAGCTCGGGTGGTAAAGTGTAGCCAGAGGTCTTGAGTTCAGTCCTGACTGTAGTCAAGATATGTTTTAATGTGTGTGATTGTCCACTGCAGTGCACACAATCTGAAATGATGAATTTCAACATTATACATTCCTGAATTATAATGAACAGAAAACTGTACATTCGTGAAAAATAATATAAAAATGTCCAATGGACAAAAATGGCGGCTGTATTTTAACTTTGAATAAATAAACTATTTGCAAGTTACTACTCTTTGTGGGATTTGACAGTGTTTCCATTTCATAGATCCTGATAACAACTCCCTAGTTTAAGTTGGAGTCTACTTAGGGCAGGTCTAGTTAACCATTCAGTATTTATTGGGGTCCATAGTTTGAGGCTCAAGCATGCTGTCCCAAATATACATATTCTCTTTCAATGGAGAATAGTTTGTTTGTTGTTTTTGTTTTTTTACCTGTACAGTTGTTGCAGTTCCCACTGTAATCAGATTGCCATGATTTCAGTGAAATACTGTGGAGAAGCAGCAGTAAAAGTGACTGGAGATTTACACGTGGACTTCTTTGGCATTTATACTTACTCTCACTACTTGGCTAATACATTCTTATTAAATATCCCTAAAAGAACATGTCAAAAAGGAAGAAAATCATTAGAAATGTTGTTTTGTGAAATGTTGTTTTGTGAAATGTTGTTTTGTGAAATGTTGTTTTGTGAAATGTTGTTTTGTGAAAGGTAGCCTGATATAAAAAAAATAATAATGGAGAGAGAGGTAAACTAGATAGAAATGCTACAAAATGGTTTTAAATACATATCGAAACAATTAACTGTTTTTTTCTCTCTTTTCCTAGCATGACTCGATGTTGCGTCAACGGCACTTGACTAGCCTAGACTTGTTCCTGTCGACAGCCAGACAACAACTGCAACTGCTCGTGGATGCAGACAAGGGAGACAACTCTCCTTCCCATCTTGGCAAAGATAACGAATCGGCAAACCCAGCAGGAGATGACAAGAAATCATGACCCAGGCTGGGCTCCATGTGAAATCTATACATTTGCAATAGCCATGCATTGAAAGTGTTAATCACGCTCACATAACCTATTTATGGAGATTGTTAATTTTTTAATGTTTTTTTTTTATGTTTGAGGTGGTTACTCATGTTTATTCGGCTACTCATATTTATAAGCCTACCCCCACTCCTGCCATCCCAGCCCCACTGGTGCTTGAGACATAATACTTTTGTTGAATATATTGTTATTTGGCTCTATAAAAATATCGGGAAATAAGTATTCCACCTATGAAATATGGACTGAAGCTTAAAGGATATTTGATTTGAATTGTTTATGTGAATACCACCCACATATTCAATGGAAAGTATTACTATGAATTAATTAGTAATATGTTTTTCTACTGGGTTATGTGAATAGTGTGACATCTTTTAGGATCCATTTGTCTTTCACTGATGCATCTATTGTGTGGTCAGAAACTGTTTCACAAAGCTCTATTGTCTGCTTAGAAATACAATGGACCATCCTTCAGTGGTGCCAACATAATGTTGACTGTCAATGGATCAGTGTGCACTCTTGACCTTCTCAACACCCTGGGTATTATGCCCTCAATATTTATTGCTCCCAAACCCCTCTCGCCTTACTTAAGGAGTATAAAATATATATCTTGTTCAAACGAAATCGTAGTACTAATGCTTTCTGTATAGATGCATATCTCATGTATGATTATGTATGTTGATGGAGTGAAGCGGATATGAACATAGATTCATTTGTGTTTCTAAGTAACGATATGAAAAGAAAAGAAAAACAATGTAATAATTATAATAGAATCATTATTTTGGGAAGATATAATAGTACCCAATTAACCCTCTCCTTGCTGGATTAAGCCTTCAGCATGGAGAGAGTTAACGGTAAGTAATAATACTCATTTTATATTAATTGAAATATTGCTCGTTCAACTGCAGGATAATTTCCCCCGAGAAAGAAATATTCCTGTGGGCTACAGAACAATCGTAGATCCAGATTAACGTATGGGAGTTGCGACTTGTGGCACTACAATCGTTCTGTAGAACAGGCCCCAGCTCTGTATATGGGAATATTGTTATGGAAGACTATGTAACCCGACTGCCAAGGGAAAATGCTCAACTCATTACCGACTGTAAAACCAACACAGAGAAGGTGGTAGTTCAGTGGTAGATTGTTAGACTCCAGAACCAAATGTCCCAAGTTCAAACCCACCAGCTTCAACATGCTGAAATGCTGGACAGACATACAGACATTTCAAGGGGCTAGGCTTCACAATAGCCCAATTGTTTTTAATGGCTTAGTGCAAAAGTGCTATGTATCTATTAGACTAATATTACATACATCAAATTTCATTTGTGTTTGATTAGTCAGCTAGAATCTGAATCTCTTGAAAGGAAATGTTTATGTATGGCATGTACGAATTATCTTGTTCATGGTTGCCTTGTGATTGTCAGGCATGCAGCAATGAAGGTGAGATTTAGTTTTTCTTATGATCTAGAACAGTGTATCTAACTATACTATACTTTTAACAGAATATATACATGTACTTGAAAACTTTCATTGAGCAATAAATACTATGAATATTGAACAGCCAAGATTTTGTTTGATATGCATGAGATCCACAATGCCACCAGTTAGGTCAGCACAACTTGTATAATGGCAATTTGAAACTGATCATGTACAAAACAACGTAACTGCAACTCAAACTGTAGCAATGGTGTAGTCTACTGTTAGGTTATGGCTTCATTTATTTTGAGTCGAGTGGTGTGTTACTGTTCATTTTTACATCACAACTCTCTTCAACCCCATTCTTGGGTAGTGCGTCAAGTGGTTTCCACAGCAGATGAGATACCAGTGCCCAGAAATAGAATAGAAATTATATTTCTAATGCAGATCCCAAGTATGCCGTCCAGATGTCAAATAACTAAAAATATATCGTTAATGAAGTACTACCTATCAAAGATTTCATAAAATTCAAGCCACTATTAATTTAATCAAGTACTTTACTGAAAGAAAATTGAAAAATGGTTTAGATTTCAGCTTAACCAAGTCCAAACAGGTATTCATTAACACAGACTATAATATATGCAAATAATCACTCTAAATATTATCTTTAATTTCCATGACAAATTTCAGCCAAACATTGCCATTTGTTATCTGTGTTTACAGCAGTAGTTTAAATGAGAAAGTGGATAATTAAAACAATTAAAATGTATACTCTATTAAATTGATTTGAGGATAGTTGACAGCCATTCCCAAAGTGATGGTGTCCACAACAGTAAGGTTGATCCAACTATTATCCATCTGAACAACAGACTCCAGTGCTGACACGCATACTTTTGATACAGTCTCCATCACAATGTGCATGTATGGCAAGTGCATTTCTAGGGAAGCTATCTCATTATAACATGAAGGCTAGTCTTTGTTATACTTCTATGCATCTCATTTGATTTGTTACGATTTTGCAATTTAACATATTGTTAACACAATAGGTGAACATACTTTTAATTGATATGTTACAAATTCATAATTATAAATGCGAAATGAAAAATATGATCTGCTAAATTCATTTCTATTCCATTTCTGACATTACTATAGTATACCAATTGTACTTGTGGTGTAAATATTGACTAGCATACTAGTATCTATCCTTGTATGAACTAATAGAGGCCCACCAGCTTCTTTTGTCCTAGCCTAATCACCAACATCACAGAGATGCAATTTGCTTGTGTGAACCCACTTGCCTTCACAAGGCCATATCATTAAAGCAAGTCGATTCTGATGTTTGAGTCGATTCCGATGTCATTCCTTAACTGTAGACGACATCCGGAAATTCATTCTTCTCGCCTTCCAAATTGTTTTAAATATATTTTGGTAGTCAATACATAACTACAAAGACATAGCCCAAATTCCCATGTTTATTATTGACAGCAGTGATGATATGGTAGGTAGAGTATAGTATAGTTTCAGCATCCATACCGCCAAGCTGGATATGTACACAATACATGTATGTATGAATGATCAACAGCTCATTCAATAACAAAAGAACACATGCAAATAACATTATAAGATCTTGGAGAGAAGTTAATATAGCAATTCTTAAAGAGTTTCCAGCCAAATGAACTGAACAGTCGAAACAGGATAAATTTAACAGGTTTTTACAACAATGGACTACATGTAATTATTCAGGACATGAACACACAACGGTTTTCTTGAACACAAGAGGTTGTTGGATGTACTGGTAACCAAATAATGGCATCAATGACGTAACAAATTCTGATTTAAAATAATCGTTAGATCTATCTTGAAATGCCAATGGTCTTGGAGTTATTAAATATATATGGTTTTCAGATTAAATTGTATTGAAAAAATTATTTGTTGCACAATATTGTGAAAATAATATTTGTGACATTGACAACAAGATTAAAATAAATGCACATAGAACATGCAATTAAGATGTATGTACGTATATTGTTTTTCAATAAAATGGCAAAACGCCCCATTTCCTCCAATGGCAGTGAAACGGCAACAACATTAATCATTGTGAAACAGGAATATTAACATGTACAGTACGTAAAACAAAGTTAGGTGCGCATTAGTTTTAGATGGCATATATGATACGACGCAGTGTGCAAGCGAAATTGCTTGGATCTGTTCTAGGGCATGTTGATTGAATTTGGAGAATGCACAAAAACGTGTGTTGATTTTGCACATGAAGATATGAGCATTATCAGCCAACAGAATTTCCGTTCATTTTCCAAGTGAAATCATTATTTTCAATAAATACAATAAGACTAGGGTAAATAGGTGTACATACAACAATAACCAAATATACTCTTTTGCATAATTTTTTAGATAGAACTTTGATTGAAATTGCACAAATTCAGAACTGTTCATGATGCTATAACTTTGTGAAAGTCGTCCATAAACATGTCACATGTTAGTACAAAAGTAAAACATGTCTACATTTGTTTCTCTCCCTTTATCTTGATTTCAATAATTTGATTCTTCAATAGCCAAAACCAGAGTGCAAGATACAACCAACCAATTGTTTTCTAACATACCCTCATGTCCTGTCTTCCCAACACCATTTTCTGCAAGCTACATGACAGCATTTCCTACTGTTTGCAGAGAAGTCATTTACATACTACTAGCCTGAGCAAATTCTCATAATGCCATATAGTATCCTAAAGGTTAGTAAGAATTTAAAATTTTAATATTATCTCATGGTGCTTTTTTTATAAGTATTTCATGGCTATCTGTAAGTTTAACAAGGAAATCAGCATGGACCAAAATGTTTTGGGGATTAAAATTTTTTTAAATGTCAAGTCCTGTAAAAATATACAGCTCTGGTGTCATTGCCTCGACAGAATGAGATGGATGCGTCAACTCTTTCGATACAAATCATGTAAACATTTGGTGTCACGCCAACAGCCTTTCGTTACACTGCAAGAACAAACCCGTGTTGATATAAACCATCAGAAAACTTTGTGAATATAGCGACACATCCTGATTATGGCATTCAAGGTGTATGCAGTGATCAAAACTTACTTGCCTTTGACCACTGACTGCAATTTATTTTTAGAAATAAAGGATTTTAGAGTACTAGTAACCATCATTGGATCGAAATTTTAACCAATATTGCAGATGTGCATGAACATTTTTCAAAACACTCAGACGGGTCCTGTTTTCTCTACTTGTTTCCATGGTAAGCACTAAACATATTGATTCATTAATATATCTAGCTTGTAGTCCAAATGCTGATCTTTTATTCAATACAATGTGTATTATTGAAACCAGTAACAACACTACCACAATTAAACATGTCGAAATGGCCAGTACACAGCTGACGTCGGTGGCAAAAAATGTGCGGTATCGAAAGAGTTAAATAGTTCATAATACTGGTAAGCAAAGTATTGCTTGGAAGTGCCGGAAGATGAGATTTCTGCTGTGATTGCACACTGGCAAGGTGTTGGCATAGTTATCATGGTCATTCAAACAAAAGGTTAAATGCATGAACCAATATTGTCGTAAACAATGACTCCAGGCCAACATGCTGAACATGATTAGGCAATGAACACCTCTTCACAGGTTTTCATCTGCATAAATAATCAAACATAAAAAAAACCCACCTAATATTAATACAACAACAATTTTGATGACATAGTCTTTGGTCTTTTTCTCATCAGCACCTCCAATAATAAGTGATATTCATAAGTTACCAATCGGCTGATATACATCAACACATTATCTTACAAAACACAGTATCAGCCAATATAATCTTCCTTGATCCTAGTTCGCTGAAAATAGTATGGTATTGGTAATAATATATAATTTAGCATCCAATGTTCCGACTACAATTCACTTCAAAGTTTGTATCCAAATCCTTGATGAATTTGCTCATAACAATTTATTGCTGATAAACATCTAACCACATGCCACCAATACCATCAATATATATATATATAATGTTCCTAACAACAAACCACCTTAGAATACAACATTCACTGACATAAAATAGTGCTATAGATATCACTGATGCTTCGTTGCTCTCTATGAATTCTATCCTCTAATCGTTATCTCCAACTGTGACATTACCACCCCTCTTTTAGACATTATCTCCCTTCTAGACACCTCTAGATATTCTAACCTTTTCTATACATTACCCACCCACCCCACCCTCTCTAGAAATTATTGCCTTCTAGACTCCACTCACTACACATTATCTCTCCCATTTATACATTACCTGTCCATTTAGATATTCATTCTCCCCCACCCCTTTACACATTATCTCACCATTTTAGACATTATGTCCACTGCCTACACATTATCTACCCTGTCTACACATTATATCACTTCTACACATTATTTCCCTTGTCTAGACACTTTGTCTTCTAGAAATTATCTCTTCCCCCCTCCCCCATCTAGACATCATTTCCCCATCTAGACATCATCTCCCCATCTAGATATTGTCCCCCACACTGTTGCCCTCACTCTCGCGCTCCATGATGACGGTCAGCGGCTGTTTGCGACTGCAGCGAGAGCCTGCGCTGTCCTCGGACTCAAAGACGTCGTCCACGTACTCGTTGAGGAGTCGTCGCTTGGGTCGGTACAGCCACGGGATCTTCTGGTGTCGCGACGACGGAGGGAACGAGGACCGCAGTGAATGACCCGCTACGGCCCTGGCACTGGCACCCCCTGGTGGAGGAAGGTGGCGAATCTGCCGGATAACTACATAGCCATTCTCCTGGTCATCTGAAAGGTACATTAAAAAACACATTGAGAAACTAGTTCATAGCCAAGATTAATTTTCCATTTACGATTTGCATTTGCATCATCAGATCAGATTTCCAATGGATAAAATTTAAAAAAATGTAGGATCTAACATAGGTATCTCCAACATAACAAATTTAAGACATGAGATTTGGAAATTAATATTATCTTGATCATGCTGATTATATACCCTGCAAGTACAAGTGGTTCATTTGTTTATTAATGATTAAAGCTTGTTAAATTTGGTAGATTGGAAGTGCTAATATTAGCATACATAAAGTTAAATAATATAAATAATGGCTGTTTAAAAATGTTTAAGCTCACTATTTGGAATAATAGAAAACCTGTAATCACTGGTAATAGCTAATTGTAAACTGAGAAATATATACAGAAATATGTATACCAAACATAACATAAACTAAATAACTGCAATGTATTCATATTAAATGCACAAGCATTTGTAAATCATATATATTGAAATATTTTTTAAATTTCAACATGTTGAATACAAAGCAAATATACTTCTTACAACTTTTTAAACTCTAATTCTTTAAAGATGTTAAAATTCACGAGATTTAAAATTTCACAATATGTAAAAATAGCACCACTCCTTTTCCTGTATTTTACTATGTGGGACACAACAAAACCCACTGAAAGGTTACAGATTCAGGTGACCATGTGACATCCAATTCAAGTATTGCTAGCATTTCCTGTACAACATAACATCGACTTTATAAAGCTTCCGCTTATTTTATTACCTCTTTTGTAAGTTTGTAGGGGATTGAACAAAATAAACCATTCAATAGGCCTATGATATCCGTTTCAATTGTCAGCTGATGGTTATGAACATATTGAATAAATATTAATATCAGAATATGCAAGCCATGTGGACCTAGACAGTTCACCTTTGAACTCTGGCATGTATGACACATTTTACATGATGCAATTTCCTGGTCAAATTTGTCATTAACCAGCACAATATTGATATAGTGCATGTTTAAATTGGTAAGAAATTACAAGTCACAAACTGATGTTTTATATATAATAATTAGTCTGTGTCACACCCTGTTCTCACCCAAATACTCCTATTCAAAATATCACCCTAGATCAGATAAGCAAATCTAGATTTACTGGAGAACAAGGGTAAAGAATTTCAGCGGCTCCTTTCATATAAATATAATACCAATCAATATAATTTATATTTAAACTATTTCCTTTCACGGTCTGAGACGATGGATAGCCTAAAATAATAATCGGATAGTGATAATTATGATAATAATATACAACTTTTTATTTTACGACTTTCATATTTAGCACTACCATTGTCTAAAACCCATAGATGGGGACCAGCATTAATATTACGATAAGTTTACATTACAATCCATTATAAAGATAAGATAGCTCTGTGGATCAGGCCAAGTAACTGAACATGCTATGGAAGATTCTACAATATCTGGGTTTCTGATCAATCCCACTACCATTGACTTACTAATGAACGCAACTGAGAAATATGTGAAGATCCCTGACAAACAAACAGTTGCCTTGGAGGAGGAAGTAAACACATCCAGTCTTAAATCTCTGGGCCAGTGAGGAAGCAGAATGTGTCATGGAAAAGCAGCCGAAAATAAATCAACAAGAGTTGATCTGAACAAATGCAATGCTGGGCCATCACAGTGAGCTGTATTTACAAACTCCCTTCCTACTGGGTGTTATTGCTGGGAATAATCTAGAGGAAACCATTTGTGAGGCAGATTGCAGTTGTTTGGCGATAGTGAAGATGGGATGTATTGCATAGGGCAGTGAGGGTCCGTCCTTCCTTCATTGCTTTGTCTCCATGTACTTTTATTTATTATACCACATTAGACTGAGACTAAAGAGTTAAGAAGACTTTGAAAACTTTTCCAACAATTTGCTAACAAGTACTATCTTTTTGAAAAATATAAACTGAGTGTACACTGTACACAGAATACCAATATAAAATAACTAGTTTCAATTTGATATACAAACAAACAGTTGTAACAACAGAAACATGCAACCAAACTAAAACATGCAAAACAATGATAACTTTTCTAGAATATCACCAACATTTTGTTATCAACTGATGATTCTCTAACCTACTACAGCAAGAACTGAAATTGAGTGAAAACTGATGTTAACACTTTTAAATATTTTATTTTTTAAAACTACCAAATGTAAATAATGTATAATGTAATAATGGAGAGAGAAGAGTGATAGCGAGTGGTGGGAATAAAGTTAGAAGAAAAACTATATCATACCATCAGTGTAAATAATACTGCTGACAAAGGACATTTATAGCATTACAACATAAAGCATCATTTGACAGAGGATCGTGACAGGTGCTCATCGTAATGTTCTCAGCCCATGCATGGAGAGATCATTGGTCCCATTGTCCCGGAGAAGTTGAGAGATCTCTACTAACACCAGGCAGGAAGTTGGCTCTGATGGCTATGTATACAGGCATCACCCCCACCATACACCTCCTGCCACAGACACAGCCAGCATCCCTTTAAGAAATCACTGGGGCGGATCGTCGCTCTGTTAAATCAACGGTTGCCGAATTCCTTCATTACATTATCTTTACAGAACCCATCTCCATACATGTTCTAATCTCCACTGGATTAAATTACGCGATACATTAAAATCTGGGGTGAATAGATATTAAAATTTTTGCCTGAATGACCCAAATCATTTAATAACCTCTCGACTTCCTGCCGAGATTTGTTTTATTGCTGATAATCGTGATAATACCGTGACAATGTGGGCACTGACTGCAAGCTGTCTGTGCATTACAATGCATCATGCATGATTGGCATGCAGACTTGGTATTATTATCTTTAAACTTCAGTTTAATGATATTTTATTCCTTGCCACTTTAATTATCCACCCACATCAGTTCAGCATCACAGATAGTTTGGCGGCCTGCTCAGTTTTATGTACGCATGACAAGATCAAATGATTCACAGAATTCCATGATTTGAAACTATTCAGTTTAGTTGATTAAACCTCAGAAAATCATCAGGACTGGCTTTGCTCAGAATGATATACAATATTATGCTATACTTGTTCTGTTACATCTGTATGCTATTTATGATTTGAAAAATAATTAATATATGCAAACAGTCCATATATGATGTTTAATATTATTGTACAGCATATAGTAATATAATAAGTAACTGTGATAATATTTTTTTTTAGAACTTTCCACTACATAAAATTAATATTCAGATTTGCAAAGATTTTTTGGGAATGGGTTACGTATATTTTACCCTTTACCTATTAAGAGTGCCCTGGCTATGAAAGGCTCGGCGTTAACATAGGGCTTACCTCCTACAGTGTTTCTGTAGCTGCGCCATTTTTAGCACTTGCACATGTAAAACGGAATAAATAATAGTAATCCAGCAGTTACTCAAAATTTGTATCATCATCATGCAAATACAAAAGGTCATGTATTTGAAATGTGTGGTGAACTGGTCTATCAGTCACTGCAGTTAAGAGGGGTGTAATTTACAAGTGATCTACCAGTCATTGGGCATTAAAGGGTTGAAGTTAAAGGTCCGATAGCATGTAATTTATGCCATTGTTAAGGTATCCTTTAACTTTAACATGCTATATGGGCGAGTAAATATTTAAGAATTATGCATTATTATGCAACTTGTGGTAAATTTGTATTACCTAATCCACAAGCTGGGTCATGTCACCAGGGTGAAGTTAGCAAATTGTATTGTGTGTGGGTTTTTTGTTCTGGGGCTTAAGAGCTGCTTTTGTCTTGCTCTACCGACAGCAGTACCAAATTTCTGTTTCTAGCACTTGTTGTAACTCGTATGTGGACATTTATGTTTCCTGCTCACACCCTCTGATGAGAACCTTGAAAAGCATATTTCCATATGTTTTAAAAAAAATATATGTAGTAGTTTCATTACATTTCATACTAGTAATAGTATATGAACATTAACTTCCAACTTTGAATACCAAAGCAGGTAACAATTTAATTTATGCCCAGTTATAGTTTGGCATGAAATGCATTGACACCCCTATTTCGTAGATTATCTTGGTAAATATTTCATTGAACGACAAACAAAATAACGTAATTTCTTATTTTGCATGCCATAACCAAAATTAAAAATTGAAATATCACCATTACCCTGGTAATGAAAAACCTCTTTATGTAGCAGGGTTCCATCTAGGAAAAGAAGCTGATGTGTTAAATGACCCATCATCTGAATTTGTGATGGGTCATTTTGAAAAATAGTGGGTCATTAAAATTGCAAAGTAATTTGTCCATAAAAATATGAGTTACCTATCTATATATATATATCTACCTATACCCTCAATTTCTGGCATTTGTAATATCTTTATTAATTAGAAGTGAAAAACAAAATCACAAACCTAGTCTACGTAATAATTAAACCATGCTGGTAACGACGACTTCAAATGTAATTAGTAGCAACGCCCAATTAAGCCAAGTAATTAGCAATGAATGTAGAAACACATGTAATTACCTCTAAAATCACGAGTAGAATTCAAGGTTACCATAATAAATTCCCAGTTGAGAGAAAAAGAAATCAGTCAGACTCATCCAAGAAATGACCCACTGCTAGAAACATGATAGATAAATCCAAGTCACAGTGAAAAGGCCTATTATTAGATTGCCTTGTGCACAATGCTGTTATAACCATAATTATATCCAGGTATATTCATTGCTCAAGATGTCTCTCGGGGCTTCAGTTTTTGTGCAGACTATTATTTCATGCAAATAAACTTTTGCATGTAAGTAAAGCATGTGAATACATTGTTTTACAATATCACATTTGTAGCTTTTGTAGAATAAAATGTTTCAAGATAAAATGTCTATAAAATATTATTGCTGCTGAAGTAACACTGATGTTGGTAAACAGTCAGAAACTCGGAAAGCAAATAAAAATACAGACCCTGCATTGAGAGAAAGCATGCACCATTCACAAAAGATGCACACCATTGGTGCACGGTGCGGCCCTAGATTGAACTGTATAGTGATCACCAAATATTTTGAGTAAGTATTCTTTAATGCAGAGAAGGAACCAATGTCCAAAAGGAACAGGCAAAAAGACTCAATTTCCATGTGCTGCTCTTCTTCACGAACCCACACGTGCAAATTGCATTTCATGCCCAAGTATAAAATAGATTACATTACAGATCCATTTACAATTTGGGGTTGTAATTTTGAGTCAAAGGATATCAAATATCAAACTGTCAACATCCACTGTCTACACAAGCTTTCTGATTGTCTATAAAATATTATTTGAGCCAATCATATTGCTCCATTACGAGAACACAATATATGGCTAACTAGTAACTATAACCGAATACTCCAACGGAGTCTATGTAGTGGTTAGGAAAAAATGCATAGTTGAATTAATGTTTTTCGTATACACGTCAGTAAATGCCTACTCTTTTGGGAGCCATGACAATCAGGCAACAACCAAGATTCAACCAAGACCTACCATAATCATCCTCTTCAGGTTGTTTTAAAGCTACAGTTTGGTGCAACTTCCTACACGCACAGAGCACGATGATGGTTGCCACCACAATCAAGGCACACAACACGCCGATGAGAGCAAACGCGAGATTCCGCCAATACTCTCCCTCGTCCTTAGTGATTGTGGGAATCTCCTCGATTTTAACCACAGAGTCTGTCTTCCTCGCTTCGCTAGCAATGGCATCATATTCCACCATATCCAGCTGGTTGAAGTTTATGAATTCACGGAAAGGTTTGCACCTAACATCACGATCGGCCAAGCATGGACTTTTGATGATCTGATTGGGCGGACATTTCGAACACACCAGACATTGTTCGCCGTTATAGAACTGTCCTGTCCGGCACCTTCCTGTTGCCACGGATACGGTGCACACCGTCAACGCCACATACACGACGAGCATCATCACATGACATCAATTTTGATCGTAGTAGCCACCTCTTCCTACTCCTAGTTGGAGGAAATGTGAAACATTTGAGTGAGTTATTGTTTTACATCACAGCAGAAATCTTTCACCCATATGTGATAATTAATAATGGCTCTGCACATATGTGGCAAAGAATGGAAAACTGTCATATGATGAATTATTTGGGAAATAAAGAATGTAGCATTTATAACAAGTTATAACACAAAGACAATGTGCTGGCTTTTCTAGTTGAGCCAGTGATGTATACAAGATTTATGTTGTTGTGTGACTGTTAACTTTCAACTAAGTATTTTATACTCGTACAGTTCGTGAGTAAGTTCTGAATCAGGGTATACTGAATAAGCTATCACTTACTCACAATAATACAGACAAGTGTCCACGGTTACTTTCTAGACTTCATTTCATGTAGTAAGTCTAGAAACAACAGTGGACACTTCGTCTGCATTATTGTGAATAAGTGAGAGAGTGATCCAGAATACCCGTGATCCAGAACTGCCTCACGCACTGTACCTAGTCTAGAAGTAACCCCCAAACCGGCTACTGTCAAATGGATCGTTCTGCACTATTCGGAGATTTCCTTTTAGATGTTTATAAAGTTTCTTCAGTACATAGCTGCAGATACGAATCTACATGATAAAAATAAACCTTATAATTCACACTGATTTCGAATTCAGAGTTAGAATTTACTCTTGCTTGCAACTACAAATTATTCTTGAAAACAAATCTGGCCGGAAATGAAAAATGGGGGCAGAAAAGTTGAAAACATGTCAAACTTGTCTGGTCGCTTTCGAAATTATTCATGAGTATGGAAGAGATATCGCATAATGTACATCAAATGACTATGAATACTTACCAATGGACCTCTCTGGTCCACTTTCAAATATATCTTGCGTACTTTCTCAAAATATTTAACGTTTTAAATGTGGGATCCCATCTCCCCTTTTGTCACACATGGCTACTCCCATAATTCCCAGCAATCACGTGACGGGCACCTTGTTTCGCAGTTACTTCCCTTTATATGAACGGTAAATAATAGATCTTGTAATAGATCTAGATTTCCTTTTAATTTTTTTTTATTAATCAGCTGTTATATTGAATTATTATTCATAAAATTATTTGTATCTTAGATTTATTTATTCTGTATGTAATATATTGTTCATGGGGATGCATGAGTGTGTGTGACCGAGAGGGGTGGGGGGCGAGATGGTGTAGCAGGTGTCTTATGCACTTAGTTCAACATTACTCCCCCTTCATTTGCACCATTTGCGCCAATATAGATCTATGTGGTGGATTACTTTTCTCCTTCCACATTAATTTATACAACTGCATCACAACAACAGTATTATTCTTGCCTAAGTTACACAGGGCAATTCATGTTGTCTCCAGCAAGATTGAGGTTACCCATCAATTTTATTCATTCCAAATATGGTGATCATTTGTTACTGGCTGCAATATTGTCGTGGAGGTTCCATGGCAACTCATATGTCCAAACAGATTTAAAAGACTGAGAATGTTTATAATTTTATTAAGTCATTGTCAGCTGATATCCATAGAGTCTTTCATTTTGTTTATTGGATCATCGATACGGCAAAACACTGCCAAAAACTTGTCTCCCTTGTTTCGGGCGACCTTTTGACCTTCCTCCGTGCTGTCGAAGAGCTTCTCCACAATGATGTCATCCTTCTGGGGAAAAAAACCCAAAAAAAACATGACTAAGTTTATCGTTTAACTGGGAGGGCAAGGGGGATGTACAAAAGAATCTCTGGGGAATATACCCCAAGACCCCATACAGGCTTGGGCTCTTACTGTGTGATATGATCTCATTCAAATCCACTTGGTATACCATCAACTACGCACCAGGTGTGCATATTCACAACTGACAACATAGCGATCTCGTATACCATTGTTTATTTCTGAAAATCCTAAAATATCAACTACAGATTTCTGTTTAACGAAAATATATATCTACTTAGGATACAAATATTGATAAAAACTAATCAATTAGAGAGTCAATAATTATCAGGTGCACACATTTATTAAGTAGTATGAAACAATATCGAAATTTCGAAATTAGAAGTCATACTAACAATCAAAAACAAAACTTACAAAACTAGTTTATCCAAATATAGCAGCAGAAAAAAACCCACATTCTATTTGATATTAGAAATGTAGGCCGTGTTTACCTAAATAGTACAACACATTTTCACAGAACTGTCGACCAAGGAAATGGTAACTGCACCACAAATGTGCTGCCATTGCATCTGCACATCACAAAGGTAGCTACAAACTACCCAACGTGGGTTCAAACAGAACCATTAAATCCATAGGCCAACATGCTAACTGCCTCACACCGTGATGTAGAATTTCATCAAGAGAAGTCATAACAGACTAGAAAAATATTATTAAATATTAAAGGCATACAAGCACAGATTAAGTGGCCGTTTTGGATGGAATTGGAGTTAAAACGCAATGTATATTCACTCAGCTTATCTGAACATTTTACAAATAACTTACCAACTGTTGTTCTGTGACTCTCTCAAATAACGGAAATGCCTTGAAATGTTCCACCATCCAGTGATGTAAATCCTTCACATCAGTCATTGTGTAAACTCTGCCCTGGAAATAACACAGGAACTAATATGAATATATCAGGTCACCAAAAGAAAAAACATCCTGATTGCAGTCATTTCTACTGTGATGGAAATTTTGTTTTCCAAGAGAATGGAGCAACTTCTCACCTAGTAACCTAGTAGAACTATGCAAGATTACTTGGATCAATCAGTCTGTGGAGTTCATAAAAACAAAAGATGAGTGGCCACCCCAAAGTCTAGACCGTAACCCAATGGACTTCCATTCTGAATTCATTGTCAGAGAAAGTATATGAAGGATGCACAGAGGTGTTTAATGAACGTGAACTCAAAACAAGGCTGAAAAAATGCTGGGACAAAATATATCTAAGGCCATAGTTATTTGATAACCTGGTTTGCGGATCCGCCGACCCAATTTTTGTACACTTTGGGAATTAAAAATAATAATTTGTATTATATACACTGACGCACGAGTCTTTCGAAAATAATAATAATAAATGGTGAAGGAAAAGGTCATATAACCAACCAGTGAACAAAGACTGGCAGGCAATGGTGGACACAAAGTTGAACATGTTGAAGCCACTTTGATTACTTACTGGTAACTATGTTAAATAAAAGTCTAATTTACAATTACTGCTATTGAAAGAATTAAAATCTAAACAACTTATGCATACTGATGTTTATAACAATTATTGACAATTATATTGATCAAGTATATTTATTTTCAAACGACCATTCATAATCTCCAATTTTTTAAATTTTTTTTTATTGGACCCGACCGACTGGCCAGAATATCAAATTATATTTATTTATATTTTCGATCGCCCAAGCCAAAATGATCACAGAAAAATCCGTAAACCAGGGAATCAAATAACTATAGCCTTAGAGAGATCTGGCGTACTATTTCAAGTTTTCAGAGAAAATAAAGATAGGGCAGTTTTTCAAGCAGATGGAGGCCATATTTATCAATTATTTCAGTAAATTCAAGGCAACTACCAGTATGCAGCTTTTACTTTTGTTTTTAATTACCCGAATGCAGAAAAGGTATATGACATATGGACTTGATATGTTAAAATCATATTGTTTCATAGCAATACATTATTTATTTATCCTAATAGTTTGTGACGTTTTTCTTTGGCCACCCGATATGTTCACAAGAGCAGTTAATCAAATAAATCCATTAGATTCCATGCATAAATCTAGTGGATATATACCAAGATGTTTCATCAATAGTAAGTTTAATGTCACTGCAGGAATCTTTCACTCATTTGTGACGACTTTCTTCAATAGAAATGGTAATGAAAATAAAGAAAATGTACATACACAAAACACCCAATTTTAAAGTTTATTTTTAAGATTCCTTCATTTACATCATGGTTTGTCAGTTTAATGCAGGAGGAAACCCACAATACGGCTGGTACTGATGGACCAAGGATGATAACGGCATTACCACAGTACAGTCAGCGCATCCCATCATGACTGTGTCATGAAGGTAACTTTCGCATACATTGATGCCGGGCTCCCAGGACCATTGTCTCCGAAGTCCAAACATTCTACCATTGCGCTACCACCCACCCTAAACCCCAATTCAAACAACCAACCCACCTATTATATTATTAATTTGATTTTGTGACTCACCCCAGTTTTCATGACGTATGCGTATTCAGCCAATAACGTTTGACTGATAATCCGCCATTTGTGCTTCGTCTTTTTGAAGTGTGGATCAGGAAACAGAAAAAACATCTTGCTTAGCTGAAAACAAATAATATTGGAATTGTATGTGCATACACATAAATACAAGATAAATTGCTTGATATGTTTCGTTTCTTTGTCCAAATATATTTGTGCTATTTCTTACACTACTTTCTGTTCTATTCGAGGTATGACACTGCTAGACATACCAATGACATCATGGTATGGCTTAGCTACATCAGTCATAATAAGGCAAGGTAATAATACATCAGTAGTTTACACCATAATGCACAAATGACTCCTAAAATAATACTAATTAGAGTTAAGTGCAATTTGAGTCATTATTTTTTCTTGAGGGTACATATATGTTATATATATGTTTTTGGACTCTCTAATTTAAGGCATGAGAACAGACAATTGTGATTTCAGCTGAAAATTAGATCTAATGCCACTGCAGAAAATGCAAATGACCATGAAATCGGACTAAATCAAGGTGTGGCCTACCTGACCTTTGAAGAAGTAGTTTGGCAGGAACTTCATGGCATTTGATCTGATGCAGGCAATGTTTCCATACTGCCCTGGATTCTGTTCACGTAAAGCCGTGATTCTGTCTTTGACATAGTCGGACACTTTCACTCTGATCTCCATTCCTAACAGGAGTGTGTCAGGGAACAAGGGAGACAACTGGACTGAAAGACAACAACAAAATAATATACGTTATTCCACTACCGGTGAGATATCACCCATTTCATAATTGTCTAACTAGTGTAATACCACTTTTCTGATTTTATTTATATATATATACTTTTACCTTTTGTGAATGGTTACATGGTCACAACAAGTGACGTCATGTCAACTAACATAATAACGTCAATCGTACCAAGATGTCAAAATCGCACATCGTCAAGTTACATTATCTAGTTTTTAATGACTACAGAAATATTTATTTATAAATACACTTGAAAAGGATGTCAAGCGGTCGAGCCATTGTAATAATATTGCATGTCCTATGTAGTCTAAACTGAGGGGAAACACATTGTAATCATACTTTCATAGTATTCTCTATGTAGCAGAAATTATGTATTAGTAGCAGTGTGATACAAGATGCTCCTACTGGTCTTAGCCAGAGGGTTATCCCCTTGGCTCAGTCGGTAGAGTGTAAAACTCGCAATCCAACAACTCGGGTTAGAATCCCAGGATCAGCATGGTATTCATTACAATGGCAATTTGAGTTATTCCTAGAGCTAGTGATGGAGATAGTTTAAGCTGTAGAGATCACTGATTCTACAGAGAGGCAGCAGTGAATAAATTTTAAGATCTTTGCCCAAAATACTTCAGTTTTACTACTGCAGGAACCAGCATAAAGAGGTTGTATGTGGCACTCACCTAAAAGACCACCATAACCACAACCAATGTCGGCAAACTGTACTTGATGAGTTGCAGGATCACTTGTATTGTCTGTGATTATGTTCTCTGTATTTTGGTTGAGAGGTTCGCAGAATGCTGGATAGTGTTCTGACCAGTCAAAATGCCATGGATCAACAGGGCTAAATTGAAAGAAAATTAGTGTTAATATTATTTACATTTTTGAAATATACAGTGCAAGAGGCAGATCCGCATCACACCCTCACTCACTCACGATAATGCGGATGAAATGTCCACTGTTGTTTCTATACTTTATACAGTTATAGCGAGTGAAGCTAACGTCCCGCAGAGACGTGTGAGATCGCACTATAGACGATGCGTATTATTATGAGGGAAATGTATTACAGTGAAAAATGTAAACAAAAGCATAGTCCTTGAGGTTGAAAATTCTTGCCAAGTGGAAGTGACCATCACGCAAGGTCACTTCATGGACGGCTACCAGTCGCGACAGAACCACGTGATAAGTACGCCACAGACTTGCACAGTGTGGTTTAAAATTACTTTATAGTTATACTGGCTCTATTGCCTATTTGCGTCATGGGTTTTTCCGTTATATATTCAGATGCCAGTTAGTGACGTCATTTTAAGATGACATCACAGTCCATACGACGTCGTAGACATAAACATGTAAAAGAAAATAAGGAGGAACAAATCATTTAAATTCAGCGAAGATACAATATATATCATGTAAAAGAATAATTGAGAATTGCAGTAATGCTTAATCTAGATTTGTTGTTCGTCTGTTACGGTGATGAGGACTACGACTTCATGCATTTATGAGTTCTGGACAGGAGATGCCAATTTGGATATAACAAATACTATAGTGTGACTGTCTTTGCGAGCATTCAAGGCTCTGCCTTAGTTCAAACTCCTTACAGGGTTCCCACCGCACGTGGAGCGACAAGACTTCGAAAATGTGTGTTATGCATTCATGTGTTCCCCGGTAGTGCAGTCGGCTAGGCGCTCGGACACTGTAACTTATCGCCCATGTGCAGGTTGGCGCAGGTTTGATTCCCGATTAGAAACGATGAAACTTGAGGACGGAATGTTTTCCCAAAGTTAAAGATGAGAATAAAAAATGAAAACAAGGAGGGGTGCAGGCGGAACTCTTTGCAAATGTATGCATACATATGCATACGTTTTGCTCACTGAACGGCTCACGTAGTACTACATAGAATACATATGCATATGTATTGTCCATTGAACGCAACACATGTGTTGATATAGTGGAAACATATGCACGGAAACCGAATCACTCTCATTTACAAACTCCACCATTGTTTTAGAGACAATTTACTCTATGCAAGAAAGTAATGCATACTACTCAAAGCTGTGATCTGATATCGGGTTGGAATGAGCTCGCTGTCTGTAGTATTTCTTCTGTGGAAGACGTGTTGTTGTCATGTTGTCTTGCACCAACAGCCGTCAAACCCGGAAGTTGCACGTGTATAGTTTACTTCCGGCTAGCTACGAAAATAAAATGTTTGCATGCAACGTTAGGGTTTTAACATAGCATGCAAATATTTAGCATTGTCAGTAATACAGTAATTCAAATAAGCACTACATAACATATAAATTGTTGGAAACTGTCGATTGTATGCACATTTTATTTACAATGTAATAAAATAGTCAAAATGAGCTTAGAGAGTATTCAAGTTCGATCACTCCTGTCAGACGTGGCCAACTTTGCTAGGCTGGAATGTAAAAATGTTGGCTGTTTAGCACTACCAGCTGTTCTAGCTGTCATGTACTTTGCAATATATTTCAGGTAATCACGAGCGTCAGTGCCCAAGTGTACTCAGGTTTTCCTCGCAGGTAGACAAATTAATGTCGAATCTAGATCTATGCTCTTCAACCATTTGTAAATTCGGCAGAGTTGGATATCCGGGGCCCCCTCACTTTTAACAGGTTTGAGGGCATGGGTTTAGTATAAACATATAGAACTAATATGACCTAAGGCAAAACCTTGTGTGCTCGCCAGTTGACATCATATTATTTATTATTGAATATCGTAGAAGAAGGTGCATAAAATGAAGGGTTGCGGTGACCCGGCGAACTTCCATATTTGTATGAGCGCCATTCTAGATATATATATATATATATATATATATAATCGTGCTCTATGTGATAGTACATAGACTGGTATTTTGAGAGTGTATTATTTTTAATAAGGAAGAAATTATGAGAAAAAGCTACTTGACATGCTATGTACGTAATGACAAGCACTATCTTTATTCATGATTTGTTTTGCTTCTAATACCGTATACTTTGTTTTTCATTAATAAAAAAATATTTATGTATGAAAGTATACTTAATGTCATAATGATTATAAACATCTATGGTTGCCGAAGTAATGACTTCACTTGGGGCAGTGCATTGTTAAATTTAAGCATGGCAATAGCAGTGTTTTGAGGTAGATCAAAGAATGAGGAAGTGAGTTTTCTTTACGTTTAGCATTAACATTTCGATACAATCATCAATAGATCTTAGAACCTTAATACCACGAAAACCAGTCACTCGATGGTGCTAAATGTGGCCGAATCTTGGTTGCAAAATCATGAATCCACAGAAATCTAGGCTTCAATTTTGCAATCAAATTAATCAATTTTGAAGACTGTTTTTGTGGTAATTACTCTGTATTACATGTACTTCATTCACCGACATAATGTTTTGATCAGATCTGCCATTATCCATCAGGAGTTATGGAACAGCAGGTGGACAGCTGATGGAACAGCCTGGATATTTCCGTGAATAAAAGAGTTATTATCACAAAATTATGTAGTTGCTAGGTGTAAATCTAAATGTCTGTGCTAACCTTAGTCCTAACATAATCTCTGACTCTATTGGTGAAATAGATGGGGCCCCTGATCTACACCTTTGCCTAAATTTCAGTCATGATGAACTTGACGAAGTAGAATATCCTGTTTTATTATATACTTAGCAGTGAAAGATTGAGATTTTTCAATCTGAGTAAAGTGATATCGTCACTGCAGTGAAGACAACACCTTCCGGTACTACTGAACCCGCTGTGAACCCGCTGTGAACCACGATGCGGACTGTCACTTTCGTCAGTTCATCATACAATTATTTGATCAATTTGATACACTACATTAAATACTACATTGATACACTACATTAAACATTTACAATGTTTCAGAGTTGTTTGTGTTTGTTGACTAATTGAATATATTCTGTTTTGACTTCTATTTTTCATTACAACTATTAAAAGCTAGCTCCTTGTTAGGGTCACCATTTTATTTCAAAACGTTAGATGATCTATAGTGACACGTCATGACGTCAGCATACATTGTCCAGTTGGGATAATTTATAGTTTTTCTATTCAAAGTTTTGGTGACAATTATATAATAAAAGTATATAATCAATAGGATATTTCATGTGTCTATTGAAATAGCATATATCTCTCATCTCGTGACTTGGGAAAACCGATATTTTCACTCGAGGCTGTGCCACTCATGAAAATATCTCCTTTCCCACATCACTCGATGAGAGATACATGCTATTTCACTAGACATATGAAATATCCTCGATCAGATCTGTTTGTTTGCTAGCCTTAAATTTTTTTAAAAATAATAATAATAAGAAATAGAGCGAGAATATATAGATTCTAAATTGTTATTGATAAGTTGCGTAGTATCAATGCACTGACTAATATGATGTTGGTGAATTATAATTATAATACATTCATTGTATTTTTAGGACGATGTAGAAATGGTCATACCAATTGCTTGACAACAACCAATCAAGATGATGTGGATCACATACGTGATGTTTGTGGCGCTGCTTGTCCTCTGTGGACTCCTACAGTTCTGGGCACACAGAACGCGCAAAACAGAACCCATCGGAAACAATCCACAATTTCTCAAGTTCCAGCGGGGTTATTATCTCGTATACCTGGTCGCCATGTTCGCAGATTGGCTGCAAGGACCATATTTGTACAAGCTGTACAGTTACTATGGTTTCCAAGAAGAACAGATTGCAATTTTGTACGTGTTTGGATTCGCTTCCACTGTTATTCTGGGAACGTGGACTCCAATCGTTGCCGATCAGTTTGGACGAAAGAAACTGTGCGTTGTATTTACAGTCTTATACTCTCTGTCATGTCTACTCAAACTTTCTCGGAGTTACGGAATTTTGGTTATCGGGAGAATAATCGGAGGGATTGCTACATCGGTTTTATTTTCGGCATTCGAAGCCTGGTACATTCACGAACATCTCGAGACCCACGATTTCCCAAAAGAATGGATCTCTGTTACCTTTGCGAAAGCTTCTTTCTGGAATGGAATCATCGCAATGGCCGCTGGAATGACGACAAATGTAGTGTCCGAGTGGTTCGGTTTGGGACCAGTCGCACCTTATATGCTTGCCATTCCCTTCCTGATATTCGTGGGAATTATTATTTCGTCTCACTGGAATGAAAACTATAGCGGACACAAGTCCAATTTCCGTAAAACATGCAGCGAGGGATTCACGAAAATTGTCACGAGCGAGAAAATTTTCATGATCGGGATGATCGAAGCTTTGTACGAGAGTGTGATATACACCGTGATCTTCCTGTGGACTCCTCTCCTAGACACTGGTCATCCATCGCTTGGAATAACGTTTTCGAGTTTCATGGTGTGCATTCTGATTGGCCAGGCTGTGCATCAGATCATGACCTCTCACGGTGTGAAGGTCACGTCCATGCTCATGGCGTCGACAGGAATCGCATTGTTCAGCATCGCGATGTGCATCGTGTCTATCAGTCCAAGAGATGTCACACTCACGTACATTTCATTGCTCATATTTGAGTTCGGAGTGGGGATATATTTCCCAGCCATGGGTTTCCTCCGAAGCCGTATCATTCCGGACTCCCATCGATACGGAATAATGAACTGGTTCCGTATTCCACTGAATCTCATCTCCTGTGTTGTGCTCATGTTGCTCCATGAAGACGTGTTTCGTCACGGCAACAGAATGATTTTCGTTATTTGTCTAGGATTGCTGTTACTGGCACTGTTGTTTGGGTGGCGGTTTATTAAGATTTCAAAAGATGACGAAGAACTGGAACAAGAGATGATATTGACTGAAAGCGAACATATTCACAACATTTTCTGATCGTGTAAAAGTGTTATATTGTTAAAGTGGTTCCAGGGATGTGATCTATTTGTTTTTCTCTCTGGGTTTTAATTCGTCAAAGGGGCAAAAATAACATGTTCATTAATTTTATTATGAATTAAGTTAAATATTTAAAGTTTATTAATTAAAAGGAACATTTTTATAACAGCATGACCAATTTTTTCATGGACATTATAAACTTGAATATTTTGGGTTATTTATCAGTTCATTGAAACCTGTTCATATGACTGTTGTTAGTACTACATCATGTACATAGATCATAAAAGCACAAATGAATTCACACTGGTTTGTATCTAGTATGTACAATCTTGTAGCTATCATTGATGTATCTGTATTTCAATTATGAAATCTTGTTATAATTTACCCATTGGTTGTTTATTTCACATGTTGTTTTTTTCACATCATAATATTTATGATAGATCAGTTTGGTAAAAAACAATAATTGCATCAATTTGCTTGAGTATCTCCCTGTTCAATCAGCAAAAATTGATGATCATGGCATTTATGGTTGTCAACAGCTAGTAGAAGGTTACTAATGTATCATATTATAGTATGTTGTTTTCAAATGTATGATATGGTATGTAAATGTGTATAATTGCACACAATAGAATTTATATCCCTTGGTTTTCAATTTCTATTGATATATTATTGCTCAATATTCAGATATTACTATGTAAGCAATATTCAAACATGTGGGCCCAGTAATTTTGTTTACTGTTAGTTTGATGCAATGACTGGTCCCTGTGCATTTGCACTGAGCATGTTTTACATGCTTGTTATGGGTTATTCTCCTAATATACGCAAATTAGTGGAAATTGCACAGAACTACCAGAGCACTAGATTACTGAACTCTTTGTTGGATACCTGTATGTTGGGTTTATATGTTCAAAACAGTAGCTAAAATTTTTAAATGATAAATATGACCATAAGCATACTAAGTTATGACATTAAAACAGGGGCATAGCTAGAGGTATTTGAATGTGGATTAAAATTAAATCAGGGCGTGAAACACCAGTCTGTCAAGTCTGCTGTCCACGATTTTGTATCTTCTCCTTTTGGCTGGTCGCTGTTGTCCACCTTCATATTGCACTGCTACGATTTCATTGGAGTGTTGTTCTCGTTGCAAAAGCGGAAGAAGAGGAAGAATGTGTGAGCACTGGAAATCCTTTTTTTTTGAGCCTAAAATGCCAGCCTTCGAGGTGATTATTTGTACGAGGACCAGTTAGAATGTATCAAGATGTGGAGGGCGTTCCAACTAGTGGGTCGTCACACAGTCTGCCAGGCGAGTACAGCGGACATCATTGAGCATCATTTCCAGAGATGAAACACGCAGGTGTTCAACCTATAACGTAAACATGTGGAAATAGCAAGGAAAACTTTCACAATATACCAAATACTAGTACCATATGAAAACATGAGAAAACATGAACACAAGAAATAATATCTAACCTTGTTGACCAGTACCAATGGAAGTACAGCGGCTCTGGGGACAAAGGTTCTGATGTCTTCGTTCTCTGCATAGTCAATCTGAAGACCCATGGACTGGGCTTTTCTCCAAATACAGTGGGTGTAATAATAATAATAATAATATGTCCATTTATACCGCGCCAAACTCCACACCTAGGGTACGCTCATGGCGCATACACAACATGTCTATTAAAAAAAAGGAGAGTTCACAAAGCAAAGCGTTCACAGATTGAAAGAGGTAGGTTTTCAAGTGGCGTTTGAAGGAGCCCAGTGATGAAGAGGATCGGAGTGTCAATGGCAAGCTGTTCCATTTGGTAGATGCCGACACGGAGAAGGAGCGGTAGCCAAAGGTCTTGAGGTTCCACCGTGAAACTTGGAGTAGGACATGGTCAGTAGATCTCAGAGATCTGGTCGCCAGTTCAGACAGATATGCTGGTGCTGTGCTGTTGAAACACTGGTACGTCAGACACAGAATCTTGAAATCGATTCTTGCTTGAACAGGAAGCCAGTGAAGGGAGATCAGGACAGGTGTGATATCTGATCTCCTGGACGTCCTAGTGACAATCCTGGCAGCAGTATTCTGGATATGCTGGAGCTTCTTGATATATATTCTTGGCTTGTGTTCACAAGCAGACTGTTGCCACAGTCTAGTCTGGAAAACACCAGTGATCTGACAAGTGTTGCTGCGGCGTCTTGTGTCAGGAGGTGTCTGATGCTGCCGATGTTTCTCAGATGGAAATAGCATTTCTTGCACAGATCTAGGACATGGAATTAACAACTCTTCCATGTGCATTGGAAAACAATGGTGGCTGCTTGTCTGGCGGCATCTTCAAAATCCATCTGCAAATAAAAAGATAAATACTTATTATAGTTATTCAACCAAAATATACATATTAAACCAGAAATAGTAGCTCAACTGAATTCAAGTATGCTCGATCCCCGATTGATTCCCTGGCATTGACCAGCAAACCGAAGGCCCGTTCACAGGTGATTTGCTTCTGGAAGAAGGAAGAAAATGACAGGGATCATAACTGTCTCAACAAGTACATGAAAACAAGAAAACATTTGGCATGACATAAAATGTCCCAATTTTTTCAACATAGCAAATATATAAACATTCATAAGTTACCTTCTCAAATTAACAATCAATATCAAGTGTTAGATTACTGCCTGGTTGTCTACCTTGTGGCTTCTAGAGTCCAAACAAGGCTTAAATCTTGCTTCACCCACCACATTTAAGTGCAATTTTGTTTTCATTTACAGGTTTTCCTCCCACCATAAAGCAGATTGCTGAAGTATAGCTAAAATACTTCGCAAAATCAATAAGTAAACACAATAAAGCTGCAAATTTTGTTAATTTTAGTCAAAGAATGGCATGGTCTTTGTATCTCCATTTTAAAATAGCTTTTTGTTGCCATGGTAGTGTCGTCACCACAATAGCTCAGGTCAGCTTGCCACAGTTTAGAGGTCAACATCGAGAGACACTTTATGCATGTACATATTTTCATCACAATGTTACCATTATTAGTGTGTTCATGAAATGTTAAGGTAAAAAGGGCACACTGATCCATTGAGCTGGGTATTAATATAGCACTATGAGCATGCTTTCAATTGTGGATTTAGCTCGGTATTAAAGCACGCAGACAAAATATAGTTCCAATTAAATGTGTAAATATTAATAAATGTGTTTGCATGTTTAATCGAAGAAATATTTTAACTTATATTCGAGTCCCAAGAGGAAGCAATTAGTATTATTACTTCTCACTAGTCAAAAATTTACATAACTTCCAAATGCAAACCCAATTCGTAAATCAAATAATAAAACATGAAAAGAAGTTTTATGAATACAAATGTTTCTACTTAATAGCAATTTGATGAAAGGGGAGATAATTATGTATTTTTTTATTATTTAAAGGGCGTTGTTAATTTCTTACGGCTGTATGGATGTGAAAGTTGCTATATAATGGTCATAAAAGCTATTTTCAATTCATGCATATTATTTGAATACCTTTTGTGATACTTGTATATACAAAACGTTTCCATAACATCAGATATGGTAAATATACAAGTGTGTTGCTCATGTAATGATATATATTTGTATAGTCATGGTAACTAATCCACTGGGAGTAATCTTTATTTTTGCTTGATTGTAAAGCTAGATAAAAAGTTGTCTTGCATTAACTAAAACCATTTCTGTTTATCGTGTAAGTATTTGTTCCATTTTCCACAGAAATATATATATATATATGTCTCTATTTCATGCTATTATTAGAACTCCTTGACAACAGTGTTTGAAATTCTCAACTTCCTGGGATAGATAGCATTTGAAACTGGACTGGGTAACTTTTCTCACTCTTCATTTTTACTTACGTATGGGTAAAAGATTCCTGCTGTGATATAAAACAATAACTCTCTTACTGATTCTTTCAAGGTGAGTTAATTTTCATTCAAAATTCCAAATACTGTTGACAGCTAATGTTATTCCAATTAATTTCATTGCTTGGTTTCATTTACTAATCAACTGTGGTACAGTATATGCTCATTAGTTTTAATATAATTCATCATTTAGATGTATTACAATGTTACAACAGTGAGAATTGGTGTGTCATTGATGGGGTGTCACTGCAGGGAAATAAATATTACGAATTCACTCTGTGTGATTTCAATTGTTTCAGTTATTAAAATAGCAGGTTTACTGCAACCCTGCATTTACAGGTGTTGCAGGTTTCTCATACCGTAAACTGACAAATGACCTTCATATTAGAAAGAAGAAAAATAATTTACTGTTTGGAATTCAGAGGTATCAATCATAAATTGATACATTCTAAATTGAATTGAACACTGAACGCTCTGTGTTCAATTCACCGAACGTTCAGTGTTCAGTTAAAAATGTAGAAGGTATCAATTCATGATTCATGATTGATACCTGTAAATTCCAAACAGTAGTGCCTTTATCCCCATTCTAACATGACTACAAAAACTATCAAATTCCATCAGAATATAGTATTGTGTGTGTAATGCTTATAAAATCAGTGGTGTTTCAATCGTGAATTAACGGTGCCTGATTTTGTTGAATGGTGTATTTTGACCAATCATTGTAGGTTAGTCATACAAGTCATGTTAGAATTTAATATGCTTCTTTATTGGCTGATGAGTGTTGGTAGCATAGTGGAAGATCGTCATACTTTAGAGCCAATGGTCCCAAGTTTGAACCTGCACCATTGTGGGGCAGATATGTAACAAAAAAATACCTGAATTATGCATTTTGTGATAAAAGCATGAAAGTTGGTACATAGTTAGATAATTATATTCTAAGAATATTCAGGGTGGGAGGCAAGTTGAAATACCCCTATTATTGCCGCCATTTTGATTTCCAAAATGGCCACCATTATTTACATATGACTTCCAAGTCACAAGGTCGATTTTACTTAACCTGAACGGTATCCGTGCAATGCACATGGGATAAGACAAATGGGATTGTAATTGGTTTCACTCGCTTGTCGGGTACATATTGTCGTCAGAACAAAACTGTCCTGCGATGATGCCATATAAATCATACACACATTCATATATTTTCAAAGACAAGTATAGACCTCGTGTTGGGTGTGATGAGGACCTCGTGGTCAGGCATATCTTGCTTGACTTTGCAACATAGCATGCCAAGTTTTATTCTTCACCTAATCTCAAACATTTATTCACCCAGGTTCCTGAGCACATTATTTTATTAAAGTTTACATTGATGTGTTGATATTAGCTCTTGCTTTGCCCATGTCTACAGAAATCACATGGTACTTTCATAAATACTAGAATGTTATTAATAATATATGTGACACAATATTCTTAATATAAGAATGTACTTATAGTCCACGACATCGAGTGATCCGAGATTTATGCCAATTTCTGCAATACATGCGACATGTCGATCTGCTTTTGTTGGGAGGTAAACCCTCAATGAGGTGTTCACTGGAGTGCTTGATATTTCAGAATGGTTCTTTCAAGAAATGCATATGATCATAAACTATATCTTGTGGCAAATTTAAGTTGTCATCCTTAATCGGAAATCAAAACTAATCATGCATCAAAATTAACAACAAGAAATTTCTGAGAAGCAATAATTTATTTGCTGTTGAATGGCACACCAACATGCCGTGACGACATCGGTGACAGCAGGATAAGGACAGACAGACAGACAGTACAATACCCACAAGGCAGGAGTACTTCCTTCCTTCCAGACATTCGCACAACACGTATAAAAGGCTGGTACACAGTGCATATATCAAAATAGCAAATAGCATTACAACTGCCGAAAAATAAAAAGGTTGCCTGCCCACGAATGAGTCTTGAAATTGCATGCTGGGAATCTATGCTACGTGGACTCACTAGAAATGTGTCCAGTATCTGGAATTCTTGTTTTCTCCAGAAAATGATCCAATCACGTTATCTCAGAAATAGCAAGATATGCGATTGGTCAGTTTTCTTCAGTCCCAACCATACAACATCTAGCCATCGCTGTGGGCGATCAATGTAAATTTGATAATTTGAAAACATTTCAAGGTAAAAATTTATCATGTAAATTTGGAGTATTGTCTAAATGAGATGTATTTTACAGCAATTACCAGGTAATGTGGGTGATCTGTCAATTACCAGGTAATATGGGTGATCTGTCAATTACCAGGTAATGTGGGTGATCTGTCAATTACCAGATAATATGGGCGATCTGTCAATTACCAGGTAATGTGGGTGATCTGTCAATTACCAGATAATATGGGCGATCTGTCAATTACCAGGTAA
>JAUTBT010055249.1:0-15376 GCA_032361225.1 Lepetodrilus schrolli | reverse complement strand
AACCTGCGAGCACCGGCTGGTACTGACAAGACCAATGATGATAACTGCATTGCCACTCTACAGACATCGCATCCTATAAATATCGCGTCAGAAAGGTAACTTTCGCGAACATGATCGCATGACTAGAACAAGTTCTACTCGTACGACCAATCCAACTAGAATCGTCGTACAACCGATCGACCCGTGTGAGCGAGCCTTAAGACTCTCATTCATAATTACTAAGTCGTAAATGTTCTGCATAGATGTCCACTTACCTCTTTCAGAAAGTCTGTTCAATGTTTCCAAACCATGTTCAAACTCAGCGAAACTGAGTTTGGAATCGCCTGTGACAAATAATCAACTGTTAAAGTAACCGCTATACATACATGTAGTCTGTGTCACACATTGTTCTCACCCAAATACTCCTATTCATAATACTAGTATCATTCTAGAGCAGATAAGCAAGTCTATATTTATTGGAGAACAAGTCTATTGATTGACTTCCTATTTAGACCTGTGGGGTCTACTGAGTACCAGCTGTGTGCGATGCTTGTTTTATACGTGAATGTACTAAAACATATTAATATTTTACAGGAATAATTTAATTTGATGAAGTGGACATAACATAATGTACAAACTACAGAAAATTAACTTGGACTATCGCTTTATCTTTATAAAACATTAAACATATATTCATTATCTTCATAAAACTTTAAAAATGTTTTATATATATATATATAGCATCTTCAAACTTACTATTTATGGAACAAATTATACTGTGGAATGAACCGTAAAAAATGGTATAATATAATTAAATATTTTTAAAAAAAGGTATATACTTATAAAGATTGCGGTAATATTAACAGAACATGTAAAATTAAACCATGCAATGGACAGAGCAAGAATAATCCCGTAGCTCAGCATACTGGTAATATAATCTTGAATTCGACTCAAATTCATTTCTAAAAAAAACAACACAAAAAACACCAACCATCCGTGTCCATGTTAGTCAGCATTTCAACAGCTTCCCTTTTGCCCATTAATTTCGCGACTTCTGATTGGTCGAGAAATCCGTCATTATTGACGTCGAATTGCCCAACGCCTCGTTTTTCTGAAATATTACCAATAATGCTTTTCTTAGAGCCTTGGCATATTTCTCGAAAGGGTCATAACGGTAACCCGGGCATAAATGGCCCGGGCCACAGTATGCGATCCTTCGTAAAACGCAGTCTTAAATTGTAAAACATAGTCACGTTCAGTATGTTTCAAACAACATTCGCAGTTAACATCGATGGAAATGTGAAAACAATTTAACGCATGTCCAAATATCTAAGTGTCAGTTCAGATCTGGTTTAAAATATATAGTACATAATGAGATTGCATCCTCTACTGATGTGAAATTGCATCCTCTACTGATGTGAATCCCGGGAATGGAAGAATGGAAGACCACTGTAATTAAGCCATGGCCACACCGAACCCGATAACGATAACGATATAAACTTTCGGTATTTCGTTTCACCGTAGCGGTCACACTAACGAAATCTCGTTAACGTTATCGCAGTGTGACCGGATATTACTTTTAATTCCACTCGTAACCTGTTCTTAGAACGATATTTTCATAACGATGTTTTCGTTATCGTTATCGTTATCATTCGTGTTCTGGCTGACCGCACCGTAATCTCTATACAGTTATTGCGAATATTATGAAAATTGGCGAACTTAGGCAGGGTTGAAGTCTATTGTAGATTTTGATTCCTCTCCGTATAATCCTTCGGAAACGCCATCCGGCCGTGTGGTCGGGAACAACGACCACGAGAATAGCTACGAGTAACAACAATGCAACTCTCATCTGCAAGCATTGAAAAGGAATCTATTTTTTAAAGACATACAATCACGGTTTGTTCACATATTTCATTGTCAAACGTATGTTACTTGAAAGCACATATACATGTGTGTACATTTGATTTGTCTATACAAGTATGTTGGGCAACACGCTATGCTCTTCGCATGTTCCACTGATTAAAAATCGCGAGATAACAAATACATAAAATATGAAAATATTGAAAACCAGTGGGACATGCGGACATGGATATGGGACATATTAGGGTCACCTCCGGTAGTTTAGGGGCCGACAACCATTTTTAGCAAATATATATATATATATATATATATATATATATATTGTGACTTTACCTACACGTATGTAGATTATATGTAAAATATATAGAACTATGCTTGCAAGAACCCATGTTTTTCACACTTCAAAATTAATGTGCCACAAAATCATTTAAAATAGATTGTTTTCTCTGTTGATAAATATTATTATGAGCATTCTGCTTTCATCACTAAACACTCTTACTGAAGCTAATTTAATGTATACTGAACAACATTAATTAAGGGCCAATAGCCTTTTTGGACATATACATTTAGCTGTATATTAGTTTAACAACGAAAACATTACAAACATCTTCAGGCTCCAGGTACTCTTCAAGAACTTGCATGGGGCGAGTGGTAGCACAGTGGTAGAACGAATATATTATTCTACATTTAGCTTAACTTTCTGGTTGAAGAAGGATGTATTTCATACCGAGTTAGCCAGTTATTAGAGAACTATTTAATGTTGAAAAAAACCCAGAAGAGAATACTAAGCTTACCTTTGTTTTTCTGGTTGAAGTAGGATGTGATCAATGGTACAGGAAAGCCAATATTTATACATTACTTGGTAATTACACTCATTAACAAGTTGACGCAATACAGTGTTGACGATCACGGAGTAAACCGTCAGGTGACATCATGGTGACAGATGGCCACTGAGATGAATAGTAGCCGTAAAAGAAAGATCATGCCAAATGTGCACATGGTTTTTTGTTGTTATGAAATTCAGGATATGTTACCCCAAGGCGGGATCCAAATACTAGGACACCGCCTGGTGAGCAATGAACATCAGTTGGACATGCGCAACTGTTACTTCCTGTATGTCATTTCATCTACAGCGCCTTATGTTAGATGGCCACTGAGATGAGTAGTAGCCGTAATAGAAAATTCACGCAAAATGTGCACATTGCTTTTTGTTGTTGTTATGAAATTCAGGATATGTCACCCCAAGGCAGGATATAAATACTAGGACACCGCCTGGTTGGGGAACATCTATTGGGCATGCGCAACTGTTACTTCCTGTATATCTTTTGATCTACCCACCCACACCCATTGACAAATATATGAGTGGAATACTTGAAAGGTTTTCACAACTTGTTGAAACCGGGTAATGACTTTACATTGACATCCTCTACAGCGCAGTGGTCTACTACTTCGTACGGTACAATCACAAGAATCACTTAAAGACAGTCAATTTTAATGCCATGTTTTGCCATCTGAAGTTTTATTGTTTTCTCTCTCTCTCTTTCTTTTTCATAAAACTGTAAGTCAATACATAACAAGTATTCTTCTAACTATATAACTAGATAAAACATTAACACGGTATTCACCATGGTATTCAACAATATCATTTCTAAGTCTCTACTCCATATTTGAACATCAACGCGGATATTATATAACATAAAAGTAAATCAGGAAGTCGATTAATTTTTCTCCAGAGTCCAAGAAATGTCCCATTTACATTCATAACCTGGATTTGCCTTCACTCCCATTTTAAACAAGCTAAACACATCACCAAAAAAAACCAGCCTAATTTGCGATTAAATGCCTTGCAATATCATCTCTGCATTTTATGAGCTACGAGCACGAAATACAACTCAATCAATGTAGAACTCGTATTACGTGCCCTGGTCTTCAGCTAGTTTGACTCTTTTGCCGTTGGCTTGCGATGGCGATGTTAAGGATGAATAGAGTGACATTGGGTTAACACAACATAAACTCGTTTTTAGCCAAAGGATTTGTAAATCAGTCAAAGCAGAAAATGTCAGGCGGTATCTGCAAATACGAGCTGAATGCAAAGCCAAACTTTCTATTTTCGGTTAAATTTCTCTCTGATTGTCATTTGTATTTAAACCAACCACGCATAGGAGATAACAAAATAGAATGTGTTTATAATCTATTTAAAAAGAAATACAAATATGAAGTCACATATATTAGTCTCCTGCCTGTGTCATACGACACACGTACTTTCTTATTCATCGAATAGTTATAAGGATGAACTGTAATTGATTTATATATCTATATATCTATTATTATTATTATTATTATTATTATTATTAGTATTATTATTATTATTATTATTATTATTATTATTAGTAGTAGTAGTAGTAGTAGTAGTAATAGTAATAGTAGTTTTATTATTATTATTATTATAAACCAGAACGTATATTTATTACACACAAGTAAACAGAAGTGAGAATTGCACACTAGTGTCAGTGATACTAAATCATTACACATTAACTTTAGTTAAAACAAATTTACTCGCCATTAGTTTGCTGTGGCGACACATACTACCGTCAGTAACCCACCAATTTGTGTTAAGTGTGATAATGTACTAAAAATCTACTTTATTTTTGCACGTGAAACGATTTGTCAGCCTTAGGGCCTCCAACACGCTTCACGTGCAAAAATAATGTATAGTTTTCGTACATTGTTCCACACATAAACACAAATAACCATCCCACATTAATGTGTACTCTGATGTAACGTGGCATAACCTGTGCATAATCAACAGATCACAGTTCCACCGAACGATCGTAGCGCTAAGAGAGACGTAAGAGAGTTACGACCCTCGTAACGTTACGATTGTTCTGTGGAACGGACCCCAGGTCGTCAAGTCTGATATATTTCAGTTCTCATTATAACCACACTACCTTATTCATTCAGCAATAATTCAATATAGACAAGTCTCCATTATCAAATGTACATTCATTCTTGCGTACCCATGGCCAAGATTAAGAGCATCCAAAACTAATTTTGAGGTTGCCATTTTTAGAAATCCAAGATGGCCGCCATATTGACATCTGTGGAAATGACAACATTGGCTTTCTGACTTGGTATTGTATGTACATTCTAAAAACGTATAGTTTACAAATCTCCAAAATCCTTAAGCGAAGGATAAAATGTGGACATAGCAAACCTGACTAATACCGATAAACATCCACTTCTTATAACAACATTTAATTCTAGGAACATCATATTCCTACGATACTATCATAGAGCAAACTTTCATCATATTTTCTTACAAATATTTCACAATTCAAATGAATAATTCATACGTTATTCCACTAATTGAAGTTAGATACACATGTGGTAGGAACATCCAATACTTAAACACAGGAACTTCCTATGTTATGAACGGCGCTATGAGTACATTGCTTTCATTAACTAACTCTCGCTCTCTCGCTCTCTCTTTCTTTCTCTCTCTCTCTCTCTCTCTCTCTCTCTCTCTCTCCCCCTCTCTCTCTCTCTCTCTCTCTCTCTCTCTCTGGCTTTAATATGCCATCAGTGTTGCTTTCGAGGTATGTATGTTTTAATGAATACCAATGGATTGTTCTTTTATTTATTTTGATTTTTAAAATTACTTCCAAACATCTGCACTATTCCTTATCTGATTCAACAGGTCGAATCCTCAAAGTTATTAGAACTCTATATGTGGCTTAAATTAGAAGAACAAAGAATCAAAATTAAATATTAACAAACTTTCAAACGAACGAAGTAATCTACAGCGTGCTTACGTATCAGATTAAATTTCAGCGTGAGCTAATTACTGTTCCTCTTTATTAATAACGCGCATTGTAACTCAAGTATATTTAGACTATAACAGTCTAGTAATATAACTATTCATTAATTAAAAATACATTTAAATATAAAATTATGAACCTGAATATTACTACGCAGACAAACAATTTGAAATAAACAAACAAACACACACACACACACACACACACACACACACAAACAAACAAACAAACACACACACACACACACACACACACACACACATACACACACACACACACACAAACAAACAAACAAGCAGACACACATAGAGCACACACACACACACACACACACACACACACACACATAGAACACACACACACGCACACACACACGCAGACATACACATAAAGCAAAAGCAAGCGAATATGCCATTTCCATGACACAGTTTTATGCGAAACCAGTAAAAGAAAAAACAACAACAACAACAAAACATAAAAATAAACACACCAATGGCTGATCTAGGCCTATTTGCAGAGGGGGTCTCAGTCTTCATATTTGTGAAAGAAATATCCTTCATGTTACATGTAAAATTAACATTAATATAGAACGGTGTGATATTTTATATGACGTTGCATTACGACAATGCATAAAAGCATATTTAAAATATCGATGATCTGTGGCCCCTTGTTATTAGTTAGCTATGCACGTTATTTTGTTATTTATGTCGCAATGATAGAACAGTGAGAATATGCTGTGTAGTTGGAATAGTACTATAGTATAAATGGACTCGTCCCCTAATAGGGATGCCACAATTGTGAGAATGGAATTATCCCCTAATATGGATGTTATTTAATCTGCCATCCCACTTTAAATTGGCCGCTAAGAGGTATTTGTTAAAGATAATGGATTAGTCGGATTATCTGGATTAGCGAGCCAATGTACGGGGATTAACTCCTCGGCATATCTGCAAACGTACAAGACAACTTTCACGGGAAACGGTCGAGGCATTTTGAATTTGTAGTTTCGGTGACTGACTTCTGTCTGTGTACTCAGGACAATGCAATAGCTGAGGGAAAGTAGCTTACGTTCATCAATCTGAATACCTCTTCTCTTAAGAATACTTTTTAAAGCGGCCGGTAGATCTGGGAATTCAATGTGTATGAATGTTTGTTGAAGGAGGAGATTTTTGGCTTACTGATTTGTAGTAAGGTAATTTTTAGTGGCCGATGACACTACAGAACCCAGTTCTGTGGACGGTTTTGGGTCTATGCCTTTAAATTCAATTCTCTCTCTAGTTATGATTTGGTCCCGAGGTTACGAAACTATTTGTAGTACGATTTCCAACTTTTTATGGGGACTTGTGAGAGAAAAAAACCTTTGAGGATTATGAATTCGTACTAAAAATATAATTCGGGGTCTCGTTTTTCTTTCAGATGAAAATTAAAAAGAGTAGCCCATATTGGAAAACACGTGTGCATAGTTGTAGCTAAATGGTTAATGAATAGGTGCCTGCCCTTTGTTTGTTTATGAATTATGAGCATGTGAAACTCCGCACAGGATCCTAGGCGTACTACAAGTATTCGACACTGACCGTAACTCTATGATGCCAATAAAATGAAAAGAACAACAGTAACGCGGAACATAGAGCTACGAAACCACAGCTAATACGAGAGTTGGAATTTGTTCCCCACGTTGAACTGATTGACTGGAATCGATGAGAAATGCCGATTGAGATTGCCATGCCTCATCAAGTCAAGCAGAGTATTGTCAGTCAAGGAAGATCAGTCTCGTCAAATATATGACCGAAATACAGGGCAGTACACGTGTCGTATAATTGGGGCACTGATGTTAGTGACATTATTCAATTGGTATACTATTAATGGTTACACCGCAACGGGGACTGATTAAGCAGATATTGTGTGCATTTGTATATGAAGTCTAGACATTTAAAAAAGGTGTTACACAATGTAGGCCTCACATGCACCGGAGCCTATTAAGTTTGACATTAATTTTTTAAAGTTTCAACAGAGAGAGAGAGAGAGGGAGAGAGAGAGAGATATATACAGACAGAGAGATACAGCCAGAGAGAGAGAGAGAGAGGGGGAGAGAGAGAGGGGTAGGGGGAGAGAGAGGTAGAAGGGGAGAGAGAGAGGGAGAGAGAAACATTAAAAAGATAAGTCATGCACTCAGTTGTTAGGGTCTTTTAAGAACATATTATTAATTCTTAATTACATATCCCGTGTCGTGCTTGTAACAAACTACACCGTTAATTAAAGTAGAATGCTCGCATCGCAGTTACAATACTGGGGCCCGTTGCACAGAACAGTTATAGCTGCAAGTGATTGTAAGTCAAATTTTCGGAACCCGCTACAAATGTAAATGGTTGGATGAACCATTTTTATCGCCACAATAGTTTTAGCTAACCATATTCTCAAGTATTGTAGCGATAAAAGTCTTGTATGCAATGGACTTACACTTACATGAAATTTTGACTTACAAATTCCATCAATTGTAGCTACTACTGTTCTGTGCATCGGGCCCCTGGTCACGATCGTGTGATATATTGCAAGTGGGATTCATACATGTGGTTGTATACATTAGGCAAACATAACGTCCTACAGGGCACGAGCATTGTTCTCGTCACGTTCATTTCTAGCGTCGTATACGTTGACGTCGCTAAGAGGGGTTTGATTTATTTGATTTACAAACACGCTGGCGTGCACTACATGCATATTGCAATATGAGATATTAAAAATATAACATTAGCTTAATTAGCTGATGAACAAAAATCAGCGATTGCTAGTACATGTTCAATAGAGCTAGTATAGTGCTCGCAGGCTCCATTTGCGTGTGTAACCTGTCTACAGTGATTCTAGAATGAACGGGCGTTGTGGTAACATCTGAGGAGATGTACATTATAGTGTATTGGACATGTCGGCCTATCATACTGCCCATTCTGTAACTGAAATAGGATGTTGTAATCTGTTCTCCCGGAAGTGACGTTTACCGGAGATATGCTTGAAGCCCGTGGCAACATTTCCTGTCTTTTGTTGGGTGAAATAAATTGGTTATAGCATGGAATTCAGGTTAGAGCTGGAGACATAAAAATCGATCATAATAGCTAGCCGGGAATTTACTAGATATTATTATTATGTCGATCGCCATTCTCTCTCTGTGTGTGTGTGTGTGTGTGTGTGTGTGTGTGTATGTGTGTGTATGCGCTTAGTTATATACATATGCATGTGTATACCTAAGCGCATGCACATACACACACGCGCGCGCACACACAATAAAAACCTCTGAGATGCAATAGTCAATTTTCAATTTCACTGGTGTAATGTCACGACATATTATTAAATGTAACTTCAAAGCATGTCTATTAATTGTAATGTAATCATTTCCGTTTAAAATACCCCAAGGAAATGGCATTTCAAGATACAACATTTAACGTCATGAACAATGAAAGTCTACATTAAGTTTGCTAACTAGAAAACCTCACTAAGGCACCACCTAGGCAACTAACCAAATAACTAACTCATTTAGTTACACTTAGTACACACATATATACACCACTCATATAATGGTTTTGCACAAATAGGAATCCATTCTGATTTTGACGGTCTAGTCATAATTAATTACAAAACATGACGAGATTTCCATATTTACCCATTTCCTATCCACAAGATGTAATACACAGTGACTCGACCATTTCTGATTTATTTTTGATGAGGTAGTGCCCATTTCTTGCGAATAATTATCCATTTATTTTCTGTCGATTTTCAATTAACTGACAATATCGTTAGACGAAATATGTACTAATGACCGCCCGTATATATACTCTCCCAAAAAAGAAACGCATAGGTGAAATCGTTTTTCAAATTATCAAATGTTGACGGAGTGGGTTAAAGTAATATTTAGTTTCTCAAATGTTAATGTTTTTGTTTTTTAGTTTGCGAATGGACTCCATTGACCAAACGCACCATTTGATGACCTTTCGAATGTTAAGTTCGTGGGCTAAAAAAATCGGCCTGCAAATTTCGTGGGGAAAAAATTGCAAACACTTTGCACGTGGAAATCGTGAAATCGATGAGTGGTTTTGTTGGGTACAGAACGGTAGTAGTCGTTTGATCAAGCATAGACAGTTGTTTGAGCTATGGGCACATTTCCATGTGTCAAGACTGGATCAAGAATCTCGAAACATTGCTATCAGACATTTGGTGACCGGTGACTCTCAGTCAGCAGTTGCCCGTCATTATAACGTCCACAGAACAGAACAGAACCTTTATAACCAAGGCCGAGAAACTAGGCAAATGAGGTACAAAATATAGTATATTACAACAATGAACATGGCAATCGCGGGCAGGGATTTGCTAGGAAGTATTTCGTTTCGTAGAATACACTGAGATCGTTCAATACATTTATTTCCTTGCTCCTAAAATGAGAACGTAAGCTAAGGATATAATAGTCTAGACAGGTAAAACGAGGCTTTGGGAACGATATCAACAACATGGATCGACAAAAGATCGACCACGAGTTGGTAGACCACGTGTCACTACTGCAGCTCAGGATAATTGCATCCGGGTATTCCACATACGTCATCGGACTTTAACCGCAACAGAAACTGCTGGTAATACAATTGATATACGAATTGTGTCTGCGCAATAAGCAACCGACGGAATACGAGCAAGAAGGCTGTATTTCGGTCCCATATTGAGACGTCAGAATAGACGTTTTACGTGTTCGATGGTATGTCAACCTTCAAAATTGGAATGAGAAAATGGTGACGGGTTTGGTTCAGCGACGAGTTTTGTTGCACAGAAGAGATGGAAGAACGCGTGTAATACAAGCGTAGAAACTATCGTTTCGCCCGAAATTGTCGGTGACGTTGATCGATTTGATGGTGGTAGTATCATGATGTAGGCTGCCATATCTTACGCCCGTAGAACAAATCTGGTGCACGTACAAGGAAATCTTACAGCTATACGCTACAGAGATGAAATTCTCCAACGTCACCTTCGTACAGTTATTGACGTTCAAAGGGAAATGTTCCAGCAGGATAATGCCAGGCCTCATACTGCACGTGTGACCAGGGATTTTCTAGGGATCCAGAACATCAATGTGCTGCCATGGCCGTCCAAATCGCCGCCAGATTTGAACCAAATTGAGCACCTGTGGGATGAACTTTATCGACGACTGCAACGTCAACCGCGACTGCAAACGCTTCAAGAACTTTGGCAGGCATTGCAAGGTGAATGGGCAAGAACACCCCAGACTCGAATACAGAGACTTGTACAGTCAATCAGTAGACGGTACATAGCAGTTATTCAATCCCGTTTCGGTCACACCAGACACCCACTTCAACCCCACCGTGTGGAGAAATGTTATCATTTATGTGACTTTTTTCCTGATTAATGAACATATGCCAGTCACCATTTGATATTTGGGCTTTGTATATGTCATGTTCGGTCGATAAAATTGTCTTAAAATACAGGTCATAAACGAAAATACATCAACTATGCGTTTCTTTTTTGGGAGAGTATATATCCATCACTGGCTATATATGTGTATTGGGATGGTTTTAATGTTAATCTGGTGGGTATGACATTAATTATTTCCATGACATATTCAACACAGGGTATGTTGAATAGTATTTGCGTGTTTGATTGAATAAAGCTAACAGGTTTGCTATTCACATTACAAAAAATTGTTACATTATATGACATTCTAATTATTTGATATAATAAAGAAAAATATAAATTATTGTCATTATTTGCAGTTTTTACGGAACATGTCAAATTCCAGAATATATTGGAAATTAACTACCATTGTCTCTATGACTACTGCTTTAACAGTAATAACCAGCAATATCTATGCTATTTAATCATTTGATTCATTTCGTGTTTCTAATCTTGGCTTCGTGCAGCTGTGACCGATTTGATCAATTGTATATACTTAATTATACTAAGTATATTGATGTCAAATCAAATTCCACCATAAACTGTGGCACTATAAACCCACGGGCACACAGACACACACAAATTAACCCCTAACTATACCATGCTATAAGTTCCGTAAAGAAATCTATGAAACAGCTGGGAAATAGTTTTAATTCCGGTCACCTCGTTTGGTGGATTTTGGTGTGAACACATGGATACGTTTTTCGTCAGAAACGATTTTGTTCGAAGAAATCGCAACCTTAATCGCTGAGATAATCGCGTTTGGTGTGTACCTGCAAAAGTTCAAGGTGAGCGAATTCCAGACTTACCCAGATTACGTTGGTGTCACCGACATCACAGACGGCATTAACCCCCTCCCTGCTGGATTAGCCACAGGCACTGCTCTTTACGGCATCTCCGGTTGCATCTAGCATAGCGAGGGTTAAAGATATACTTTAATCCTCTACCTGCTGGATTATTCACCGGCTATTTAGGGCATCTTCGGTTGCATCCAGCATGGCGAGGGTTAAAGATAGACTTTGACTACTAAATGCAATGATACGCACGCAGTATCGTCGCGCTTTTAGCCTGCAAGAAATTGCGAGGGTTGCAAATCTGTCATTGGACTTGTACATAACTAGTATGGAATCCAACGTACGTTCCTGTTCATGTCGATTAAAGTCCAAGGCACCATTTCACGAAGTTCTCGTACCCATTAAGAGATCATAACGCTGTTTTATACCAGATGCTCGGGGTATCGTTTCATGAAGCTCTTCTATCACCTAACAGACCATTGTTTAAATGTACCGATACCATTTAATTAGTTATAAATGTTTTATGTCTCTCATAGCCATTTTGGTGCCCATTATCAATCATATGTTTTATGATGTTTTTTACTTTTCATGTAACAATGTGTGAGACAAAATTAAATAATTTCTCTCTCTCTCTCTCTCTCTCTCTCTCTCTCTCTCTCTCTCTCATACTACAGAATCGTAGGACACCTTCAATGCGCCGAGCTTATATCTTTGAATCCACACGTGTAATTATATGTCAAGAATAGAGAATAACGGCATGGTATCCGTGTGAAGAAATCTTACAAGAATGATGCATGGCGTATTTATATAGTTTCTCGTTTCGACTAATACCGATAAAATTCTTCTTTTGTTCATCACAATGTGTACACTTTATGGACTCGGAATATGCCAATGAAACATAATAATGTTTTTGGATGTCATATTGCATTTTGCAAATGACGGTCAATCAGTACAACAATGTTTTGCTTCCTATAGAGAACGACTTTTTTAAAAATCAATATTATTGGACGTGAAACTCATAGACTGAAGATATGGAGATGTGTTTATGACAATAACATTATCATACATACATTTCTATAAACATCGTCAGTGTGGTACTCCTCTGAGGAATTGTTGATTTACTCGGAAATGTTGATTATTTTGTTTCGTCTCTCCGGGTCGTCTACTTCGTAACTCCGACCGTAGCCATGCACCATTGCTGAGGTTAGAAATAAGCCTACCTTTGAGTAATGCTGTTTCGTACAAGAACTTCTAGGATGTTCCTGTAGGAAGCATCATAACTCCAACCTTAGCCGTTGATTAAACAATTGCTAAGGTTGGAAATAGGTAATTGGAAATAATGTTACAGTATCTAGAGTCACGCCGTTTCGTACTATATGTAAAGAGGGTCCAGCTAGGTATTCCTGTACGAAACGGCGTAATTCTAAAGTGTTCTTCAGAACGACCTACGACATCGTGCGATGGGGTGAGATTCTAGATATCTATGATTGTCCCCGACTCGGCTACGATATTACAATCTTAGTACGACCGTAATGATGCCTGTGGACCCCAGTACAAATACCCTGGTCAGGTAGATACACATTTCTTAAATAGATCTCAAGTTGAACGCACGACCATCGCATGACTATCGCATGACCATCGCACAACATCGTGGGAAGGTCATGCGGAGTCTTTAATTATTATTTCCAGGTGAGAACATGTGAAAATGTCATCCGATTGGCCGCGACGTCGTACGATACCATACAGTCTCGGGAATCGCAGCCAGGTTTTTCAACATGATCAAAAACCGCCAAGACGTCGTGCGAGGACCCCCGATGGCTGCGACGTCGTGCAACGTCACACGATGGTCCGCAATCACCCGAAATTTACCCATCGCAGGTGGTCTTACGACGTCTTAAGGCCGATGTGACCGTAGCTTAGGTAACCCTAACTCCAACCTTAGCCATAGACTACACCATTGCTAAGGTTGGAAGTACGGCTACCTTCGAGTCACGCTGTTTCGTACAAGAGAGTGTCGTAGTAGCGTTCGAGGATGTTACGAGGATGTTACGGACACATATTTGTTGTTTTCGCGGTAAATCAATGTAGTATACGATTTCAGGTCCGGCAGTGTCAGCGAAACAATGTGACAGATATTATACGGCGACCAGACGGACGTTGCCCAAGTTGATCGATATATCTGAAAAAAACATACCACCAGTTCACAATTACCCTTATCAGTCCTGTCTGCTGTAATTACTGTGATGTGCTGTTTTTGCATTGTCGTGTGATTCTATGCTGCTGGGATTCTGCCAGAATTCAGTCAATTTTACATAAGGTAATCAAGATGGTCAACAACATATAGAGACATGTAAATGATACGGTGTATATTTATACAATGGTGAATGTATAGCCTTGGTCTTCGCGTTAAAGGCGGCATACCAATTTCTTTTCATTTAATTTAATTTTATTTGTCATAAAACTGTTAATAGCACATTATCTCGCAGCTGTTTGTCTGCTATGCTATGTGTTTAGTTAACATATGCGATTGCAATTTGTGTTAAATAGAACATAACGGCAATTGCATGTAGGGTTTGTAAATTGTACTTAGTCTATTATACATTGGTGATGGTGTGGACTTTTCGTTAGAATTAACGGTTGTATGCACAATTCTTATATATACAATCATTCCTGATAAGTATGCATATCGAGTAAAAATGAAATAGTTCATAATTATATTCTACAGAGTATCATCTATTTATTAAGACCGATATTGTGTTCATAATTACCATGATATGGTACTTTGAGCATGGCTGGGGGTATTGAATAGAAGGTTTAAATTCAGTGTATGGCATGTATGCGTGTTAACTGTGCGTTAAGCTAATCACTTTGTTATTGTAGTCCTTTTTCAAAGACGTTTCGTGACATCTTATTTCGATTTTTAATGATTTTTTAATATTTTTGGAAGTGCAATTTTTTTCAAATAATGTTAAAAATCATTAAAAATCGAAAAGATTGCCACGAAACGTCTTTGACAAGGACTAGTTGTTCTTACAAATTTTGTTGTAGGCTCAATGGTAAAAAACTAGTACACTGACTGATATAATATACTCAACAAAATTAATTAAGGGCCTGGAGCCTTTTTGGATAAATACATTTAGCTTTACATAATTTTAACAACGAAGAATATCCAGGTACTCTTCAAGAACTTGCAGACGCATATGAAGAAGTTTACTCAAGCCGAGTTCCACCTTTGGCAGAAATCTTCCCCATAAAATATCTGCAGGCCCTTAATATATTTTGTTGATTATATATAATATATATATTAAATAATATAGACATAATTAAACATGACATTTCATTAAACATTTTTTCCTGGTAGTGTAAGTATATAAATAAATAGCATTTAAACTAATCAAAGATATATAGAACACCAGGCCCCCATTTCACAACGGCCTCCTAACTATTTAGGAGCTCCTAAACCAGTCCTAAGTGTTGTCACCTCGT
>JAUTBT010055238.1:0-15377 GCA_032361225.1 Lepetodrilus schrolli | reverse complement strand
TACTGCAACATTCAGCGCTACGGATGTTGCAGGTTTCCTCCTGCCCTAAACTGACAAGTCGTGATATAAGTGAAAGATTCTTGAAAGCGACTCAAAACCCCAATACAAAAAATAAAATAAAAAATAAAAATGCGACATAATCAATAACTCAGTCACACTATTATTATTATTATTATTATTATTATTCAACAACCCAACTAAATCTTCTGTACATATATTGGCATTTCCTGTTTATTGAAATTTCCTATTTAATGACATTTCCTATCTATTGACATTTCTTATTGACATTTCCCTGGTTTCCTCTGATGCTGCAGATCAGACGAAGATTATGTCAACATGTACATCAAGCCTGAGCTGATGAAAAAAGTCACGATTGCTTTTCCGAAATACTTCAAGAACAACGATCTGGCTCGCAACTTGTGCAGAGATGAAATCCTCGAGTGTGCCACAATAGCACATCAGGTAGCGGCTATGTTGAGATCACAGGGCATGCTACATTATAACAATAGCACACCAGGCCCCAAATGGGTGAACGATTCCCGCAGTGACGTTAAACTCCATAATCACTCATTCACCGGGCCCCACGATTACGAAACATTTTTGTTACAATTTCATGCTCAAATGTTTTATGGGGATTTGTGAACAAAACTTTCAATCATACTCAAAAACATTTCATAATCTTGGGGTTATGTATCTCGTTGAGATCATAGGGTGTGCTAAATTGTAACAATAGCACGCCAAGTAACATTCTTGTTAAAGCTTCAACAACTATATATATAGATTTTTATCATTGAAGATATTTCCCAAGATGATCAAATTAGTGTCCCGTTGTGAAATAAAACAATAATTCACTCACTCATATTAGTGAAGTAGCATGTAAGTAATGCAATGTGATAGTTCCAGTGGCCACAGAAGGTATGGGTTAGCTCCACCAATTAATATCATCCATGCCCGTGTATACATTCCTTCATTAAATGTTAATATTTACAGGATGGACTGACCTATTTGACTGTCATTGACACGACGAGCAAGGAAGCTGATCTCACTAATCTCAACAAATACATCCTTACAGCACTGTTTAAAGGTTAGTTTAATCTTACAATCATCGTCTGGTTGTTTTCTTGACACATTTGTTGCAACAAACAAACAAATTGATAGTAAAAATATTATCAATTATAGATGCCCAAAATTTTCAATTCCAATGTCTCTTTTGGCAGTTTCCATGAAATTATCTCCCCTTGAAACTAACATTTTTTAAAAACTGGAGAAACTGCAAAATATATAAATATGAGATGTCTTGTTTAAATGCTAGTGTGATGTTACATGTTTGCTCATGTCATAAAATTGAAATGCTGCTGATTGCACAATTGAAAAAGAAACAAAAATAGAAATTTATGTTGTTGTTTTTGGTAAAATTAATTTCCGACTACATAATAATAATAATAATGGTAATTTATAGCACACCATATCCACCCACTGATGCATGCTCATAGCGCTACAATTTATTGCAATCTGTTTATTTCCAGCTCAGACTCGGAAACTTGGAATTCGTTGGCGTGAACAAATCCAACGTGATCTACAGCTGACCTTGGACTGGAACTGTCCTGACCTGGCCGACTCGGAAATATTCACAAAATATAACTGGATAAGAATCAAGGTTTAATATTGTACAGTTTCATGTCCAATTCTCAGATAAATACTTTCGAGTTAGTACCAGCCGGTGCTGACAGGTTTACTACAACACTCAGCTCTACAGGTGTTGCAGGTTTTATCCTTTAATGGTCAGGCTGGTGCCAATACGACGATCAGAGCTTCTACCTGCTTCACATATTTCCCCTCAATTGATATCCTCTATTTCCAGTATACTGGTACTGCAACATACGCTACTTTCCATGCAGGTTGAGGACCACGTGTTCCACCAGGCCCTGGTGAGACCCAACAGATGGGAGTTCGTGAAGCTGTTCCTGAAGAAAGGCTTCAAGGTCCACCGCTACTTGAACCACAAGCGACTGCACAACCTGTTTGAGAATGCCTTGGACAAGGAGTTCTTCATTGGAGTCTGTCTGGAGGGAGTCCTAGGGAAGTCTGTGGTGTGTAAGATAGGTAGAACTAGGTTCATACCAAAAAAAGAGCTGTATAGAACTAGGTCTATACAAAAACAAAAACAAAATTTAAAAAATAGCTGTAACAGCTAAGGAGTAGTTGGAAACGCACAGGACATAATTTTATTTCGTTCTGTTTCTATGGCTATTATCACTGCCGATGAAGTATGATGGTATCATTGTGTAGGTAAGTCCATTAGAGAAAAAAATAGGAAATGTCCAAGACATAGAAGTTTATGTATACTGTAGAGATTATCCTAGTAACATACAGTTGTTAAGATTAGCCTCTTGGAACACTGTGCCCAATTTATCGAACAAACTTAAGTCACTAAAATTAATTAAATCCGAGTTTGTGCAATTTGCAAAAATCAGTGCCAATAGTTAACTGAAAAACTGCATCTACAGAAAACGTTTTGAGGTATTTTTTTACAAACTCTGGGTCTGTTTTTGATAATGATAACAAATAGTAAAAGCCTAAAATCTTGTATTTCCACTAGTCCATTGAATAACCTAATCACTGGACATTTTAGCTTTTGATAGAGAAATATTACCAATTTTACCTTCTGAGTATACATTTTTGTCAATGCCAGGATCCGTATGCACCCCTGGAGAGGGATTTCATCGAGACGGACAGCTGTGATCTGAACCGCCTGCTGTATCGGTGCACACGACTGTCCAAACTCATCAATCCATACACTCTGTCCATGAACTCCTTGGCAACGTACGTCACAGACAAAGAAGTGGCTGAAAGGAGAGTAAGTGTGCTCCTTTGTACTTGGTGTCATTGCTTTCCATCACAAGTCCATCTCAATGGAGCAAGTGGGAACATTATGTAAAGGTGTGATAAAAAAATGCTCCTACTGATCTTGGCCAGAGGAGTTGGGTGTTGGACTCCCAATCCGTCAGCTCGGGTTCTACATGTAGATAATAAAATGGAATCCCAATCCAGCTAAGGTCACATTTTTACTTTAATCAGGCCCCAAGATTATGAAAACTTTGAGTACGATTTCATGCTCAAGCTCAAATTTTATATGGGGTTTTGTGAACAAAACTGAGTTGAGCATGAAATCGTACTCAATAAAGTTGTATAATTTCGGGGACTGACCACCATTGTCCTTAGGCAGTCAACACCCTGGTGCTGTGGGCAGCACTAACCAATCGGCCCGAGCTGGCCAAGGTGTTCTGGTGGAAGACTGAGGATCCTATGGCTGTGGCACTCATCGTCAGCATGTTGATGCACAACCTGGCCAAGAACTGGTGCAAAGAGCCTGACGTCAGAGGCAAGGTGCAAGAAATCGCAGTGTGAGTCGGTACACTGTAGATGTGTTTCCTTTGTTATTTGTAACACTTTCTCCAGCATGGATTTGGTGCAATATAAACACGCACATTATGGGGACATTCTTTTCAACTGTTTTACCTGTCTGTATTCAAATTCATGCAAGAAAGGAACGGTTCGCACACATCTTGTGCAAGCAAGATGGCGGCAAAGAGTGCCCTTAGACGTGACGTCACTGTTCTGTCCGTGTTCTGTCTGCACCACCTCCCTAGCGAGTACAGACTGCACAGGTTCCCGACATTGTGTGGTTTCGTTCGATGCATCCAAAGTCCTCCGAACAATTTACTACAATTAAAGGAACGTCCTCTGTTATTATTGTTATTATTATTATTGTTACTACTTACAGCCAGTCATCACATTTGTGTATTTTCTTTTTCGATGCGATTTCACTGGAATTCAATTCCTAAAAGTATTTAGGAAAATAGCTACGACTGTATTATTTTGCTTGCAATAATCACGCATGGGTGAAAGATTCCCACTGCAACGTAAAACAATAACTCGATCACAATTTTGCTGGCAGTGAGTTTGGGCAGATGGCAGTGAGCCTGTTGGAGCTGTGCTACAAGGACTCCAGCAATCAGGCCTTCAAGGCCCTGGACAAAAAGCTTCCTGACTTTAATGACAAGACAGTGGTGGAGATAGCCAGCATCGGCAAGAACAAGTGGTTCATTGCCCACCCTTGCTGTCAGAAGTGGCTGTCACGACGTTGGTATGGCAACCTGAAGATTCGGGAGCTAGATTGGGCTGGGCCCAAATTGCCTGACTGGTTGAAGGTACATAGCACTACTCCGATTATTGGATGGTAGCTTTTGTTATTTTCGATAGTTACTATATGTTACAAGTCACTAGTATCTGAGAAATTCGCAAAGGCAATGTTCATTGGGACAAAATATTAATAAATGTTTAATATTTTTATCAATATTTTTATTGATATCAACACCAAGCAGAGCTTTATGAAGGCATCCAATATTTATTAAAATATATTATTCATTACTATATATGCTGTCTGAGCTACAGACTCACTTGGTCCATTTCTTTCCAGATTTACTTGAGTGTCTTCCTATTATTCCCCATGTTCGTGTGGGTGTATTTTGAACCCAAAGAAAAAGCAAAGCAGAAGTTTGAAACAGGTAGAATTTACTTGGATGCTATTTTTATTTTATTTTGTTGGCTAATTAATTGAGAAGTAATTTATGTATGTTTGTGATTTCCTACATTACTAAAAGTGGCCGATGTGTTATTGCAGAGGACGACGAGGATGAAGAGGAACTTGCTGAGGATGCTATGTTGCTGCGTCCATTGTCCATAGACGCCAGCACCAGAAGGGTACGTCTCTCACACTCTCCCTCTACATCTCTCTCTCTCTCTCTCTCTCTCTTTCTCTCTCACTCTCTTGTTTTTTCTCTTTCTCTCTCTTACACACTCTCCTTCCTTCCATCCCTCTCTCCCTCATCTCTCTCCCTCCCCTCTCTCTTCTTTCTCTCTTATCTCCCTCTCTCCCTCCCCTCTCCTCTTTCTCTCTTATCCCTCCCTCTGAGACTAACTGGGATGCTTTCAAGACATTTTTGTAAATATTTGTATTTTCTTTTGAATAATCAATGTAGCATCTGTTGTTTTTCTTTCTCACTTGTTTCCTCAATTTTAGAATGTACAGTTGTTGATCCAATGTATTTTTCAGAAAAAGTCATTTATAGCCAAGAAGATCAAGAATCTGATTGCCAGAGACAAAATTGGTCTTCAGCTTCCTGTGTGGAAACAGATTTTCTATCTTTGGGATGCACCCATCACAAAATTCTGGATGAATCAGGTTTGTTATTATTGTAGAACATTATAGTAGATGATCTGTTTGCATCCAATATCGTATTAATTGTACCATTCTGATGCGATATTGATAGGATGCTCTGTCAGTAGAGTGGCAACACAGATATCATCCTTGGTCTGTCAGTACCAGCCGGTGCTCACACGTTTACTACAACATTCATGTTGCTAATTTCTTTTTGCCCTAAAACTGAAGCCGTGACATAGGTCAAAGAATCTTGAAAGCGGCTCTAAATCCCAATTCATTTTATTTTTAAAACAATAATATATAGACATCCTCCAGCCAACACATATTGAACCTTATAGTATAATATTTCTCTATTTAGGAGTGTTTTTGTAACATATTCATTCTTTTATATCACTGCCGTTAAATACATGTAAGAACATTTATGCTGTTCAGGTGTACGTGGCTTATTTTCTTAAAATCCAGTCGGTGCTTGCAGGTTTACTGCAACATGCAGCGCTATGGATGTAGTAGGTTTACTCCTGCCCTAAAACTGACACGACATGATATAAATGAAATAATCTTGAAAGAGGCTCTAAACCCCAATTTACAACAAATGTAAATATTATTATGTTATTTTTAACTGTTTCAGCTGTTCTATGTGTTCTACCTCATCATGTTTAGCGTGGCTGTTCTGGTCCCGAACTGTGGTGAGCTGTACCTCAATATCAGTGTTCTGGTCTGGACGGCTCTCATGTGGGTGGAGCTTGTTCGTGGAACTCTCGTCAAGAAGTCGGTCAGTACAAATGTATATAGCAGCTGATCTGTAGCATCCAACCATTGGATAACAAGTTTTAAGGCCCCACATTGCTTTGAAAATATACTCGTTGGTAAGAGTTGAAATTAGAATGATGTCATATGTACTTAATTATGAATAGTACATGAATGCAATTACATAAAAAATACCCCCCAAAAACCCACCTTGTTAAATTTCTTTGGTGAAGGCAGCTATAGATGTCACAGAGCAACCATTATCATCATCCCCCTTACATTACATCATTACCTGCAGCAAATGGTGGAACCTCCAGGAGGAACCTTAATATAAACTCTTCTTTATAGAATTTTCCCCAGGTTGATGCACCCCCTTGTTAAACCCCTTTATGCAGGGCAATATTTCAGTGTCCAGTTGCACGACGCTCTTGTAGCGCTACAATAGTTTAAATCCAATTGCAGAGTCTTCTACAATTGGAATTAGGTTGCACAAAGCTCTTGTAGACAATCTGAATAAGACAGCGCTACAATTATTGTAACGGCAATTGTAAGTCCCTACAACTATTGTAACCTACAAGATCTTCGTGCAACTTGACCCAGATCAACAATTTAAATAATCCATTCTAAAAATTACGACTTTTTCCTTACAGAATTATCCCGAGGTTCCAATCTTCTGGAAGTTCATCGAGATCCTGGTCATCCTGCTGTTCCTGTTGATGTTCCTGGTGGTGAGGATCCTGCCCCACTTCGTGCAGTACGTGGACTACATGACCACCAAGTTCCTGATGAGTGTGGGTCTCCTGCTGTTCTACTACCGGACGCTGGCCGTCTTCCTGCCCATGAGTCCCACCCTGGGGCCAATGCTCATCGGCATCAACAAGATGGTGAGTTAGGAGCACATTGTTGTTCGCCTCCCCCCCTTTTCCCAAAACGCATTTGAGGAATTATTATGGCCCCCGTTCCACAGCTACGAGAGTCGTAGCTCCGTGTTATTGTATAGGAGTTGTGACTCTCGTAGAGCATGGGGCGGGTGGTAGCGCAGTGGTAGATCATTGGACTTCATAGCCAGAAGTTCCAGGTTCAAATCCCGCCCCGGCATCAATGTTCGTGGAAGTTACCTTTTCTGACGCGATATCGATAGGATGCGATGTCTGTAGAGTGGCAATGCAGTTATCATCATTGGTATTGTCAGTACCAGCCAGTGCTCGGAGGTTTACTGCAACATTCAGCGCCCTGCCCTAAACTGACAAGTCGTGATATAAGTGAAAGAATCTTGAGAGCGACTCTAAACCCCAATTTAAAAAATAATAAAATAAGTGAATAATATACAGTACCGCTAATAACGGCATCAGCTAAAAAAAATGACAGTTTCTCTCTAGAGATGAAATCTGGATATTAGCACTATGTAAATGTGTACATTAATAGATAGATAGATTCAGAAATACAATGGACTACTTGGAGAATTACACACAAGATACAGGTGGTTACGGAAAATATGTCTCTTATGAAATTAATATTCATAGTTCGGATCGTCAATGAGGAATTTGTAATAGTAATTTCATAAGGAACACATTTTACTGTGATATTACACATGATTTAATGAAAATATGTTTTACTGTGAGATTATTACAAATGATTTAATGAAAGGATGTTTTACTGTGAGATTATTACAAATGATTTAATGAAAGAATGTTTTACTGTGAGATTATTACAAATGATGTAATGAAAGAATGTTTTACTGTGAGATTATTACAAATGATGTAATGAAAGTTACATTTAGGTGCGGAAGGACTTCACGACATGGATGCGGATGTTTCTCATAGTGATGGTTGCTGGAGGAATCACCATCCACGCAGTGCTGTATCCAAACTACCCCCTGACACAGGACGGAATACGACGCGCCTTCGCTCGAGCTTTCTTTGCCATGTTCCTCACCAAGATTGACGATTTAGATGGTACATTGAATCCTTTCTTCATCCACAACTTCTAAATTCATTTCTCACAATTTGTATTTTGTATTTGGTTTGATATAAGAATATTCTGGAACTTATTGTACAATATGTAAAATGTGCTGTTTGTGACAAATCTCTAATGAAGAGTTGCTTCATAGTATGAGTGAAATATTCCCATTGCAACATAAAGAATTCCCTGCTGGATAAAATATAAAGACTAGTTTTCTGTTAATACAGGTGATGAATCCTGTTCCCATCTATACAAGAAAGCATCGGAGGGCTCCTGTGAAGGTCAGTCTTTAAGTGTAGTTCCATCGGATAGAGATTTGACTTTCACCATAGATCAGAACACTTGTAGCTACAATTGTAAGTCAAATTTTAGAGACCTGGGGTGCGTTCAATGGACAATACATACAATACACTACAATACAATACTTTTCTCTACATTTAGTAGTTCGGTTTGCGCATGCGTCCAGTCCATTCGCTTCATGCTTTGGGTTTTCACACAAAACGCTATGCAGTCCAAACCCGTATTGAAATGTATGCATACATATGCATAGGTATTGCTCACTGAACGGCTTTTATCGCTAAATTATCTTCACAATTGATTGTGAAGCTATTGTAAGATGAGAGTGCTAGTCGCCATACTTATCTTAGGACAGGTTTACAATGGATTGTGAAACAGAAATATTAATCATTGTGTATGGGTGAAAGATTCCCGCTGCGATGTGAAACAATCACTATCACTCTCACTCACTCACTCACTCACTCACTCACTCACTCACTCACTCATGCACTCACTCACTCATGCACTCATTCACCTACTCCACCTACTCACTCTCACACACTCATGCACTCACTCACTCACTCACCTACTCACTCACACTCACACACTCATGCACTCACTCTGGAATGGGCCCCTGACTTTGTGAACTTGTACTTTCAGCCAATCCACTGCTGGCAAAGTGCCCGTACCCCAGCCTGGGAGGCTATGTCATAGTTATCCAGTACCTCGTTATCACAAAGTTGGTGCTGGTGACTCTGCTGTACGCCATGTTCAGGTGAGCCACGTGTGGAATATCGTACCGCGTGTAATGTTTGTTGCCTACGATTATGTTACATAATCAAGGACTCCACATTAACATTTTGAGACCTTTGTCCTGTTGGACATGAAATTACTTGCCCTGTGGGTAAATGGCATGTTAATCTTGACTATTCACTGTGGATCATACCTGCCCCAGGCGGGCAGATAATCCTTAATGTAAAGCCCTGGAAATGCATAATTTTTGGCTTGACGTCATATGACAAGGGTTTCTTTTCAAAAGGCAATAGAATATATATTCTCTCTCATGCGACCATTCCTGCTGCGACTTAAAGCAACAAATCTAACTTTGTCATGAGTCGTGCAATTAGGTTATAAACATACTTTCAGTGCAACGACAGCCAAGATCAAAGGTGAGGCGGAAGAGATCTGGAAATACCAGAGGTACACGATCATCGTAGACTTCGAGGGCCGACTGAGACTCCCACCTCCGCTCACTCTCATCAGCTATCTGTGTATGTTGCTGCAGACGATATGGCGGCAAATTGTCCGTCTGCTTCACAGGTGCTGGGCCTGCTGCAAGTGTACCAAGAAAGATTTCGCTGTAAGTTTGGCTGTGAATTGGTTAAAATGTGTGTAGATTTGCATAATGTAACAATATTTCTTGAAAATGTTTACAATATTACCTGGGTCCCATTCCACAGAAAAATCATAGCACTATGAGAGTCATAACTAATTTTAATGTATGGAAGATATGAGAGTCATAACTTCCATACATTAACATGGAGTTATGACTACAATTGGTCTTTGGAATGGGCACCTGAAAGTTGGAAGCTAGCTTCTGTTTGTTCCAGGATGGTGGTGGGAAGAAGATTCAGATCATGAAGGTACGTCGTACTGTAGACTTCAATTACTGGAAGAGCTGCGTCAAGTTATACTCAAAACAGGAAGAACAGAAACAGGCAGAGAAGAACAGAGCCCAGGACCAGTCTGACTGGTAAGGGAGAGAACTCTACTATGTCTTTAGATGGTAAGGTAGGGATGCACTCAATAACAGTGGGGTGGGGGGGGGGGGGGGAGCCTCAAAGCAAACAAAGCAAATTGTTTAATATCGGAAAAACACTTGCCGAGCATTCAATATTAATTTTGTCTTGTTAATTAATTTGGCCAGGGCATCTGCCATGTAAGGGAGAGAACTCTGAATTAATTTGTAATGTAATTCTAGAATTTGCATACCGTAGTAATTTATTCTGACAAACATCAGTGTTCACCCGAGTCGACCCTTGTGATTGATATCTGTATTATGAGTAAGCAGGCACTCTTTCATGAAGCTCCTATATGCACTAAGAGACGATAGCTCTCATTGTGATCAGCGAGAAAGATAGACACCAGAGCTGAATGGTATCTTAGTAGATGCGAGGGCTTCATAAAAGGGCGCCTAGGACTAAGAAATCACTGTGGACCACTATGATAATGCAGACGCTGTCTTTTAGCCTGTCCCTGCTGGTGAATGACATGAAAGGGCAGCAGGAGAACCAGTCCAAGATGAACGACCGAGTCGTCCACGTGGAGAAGAGCGTTATGGCTTGCCGCCTTCTGTTGGAAGAGATGAAACACATGCTTCAGAACCTTGGTGAGCATCACTGGCCCTAAACATGTATAATCTCAAAAGTTTCATTTGGAAGTGCTCTCAGAAATGTCAGTTCAGAGTTCAGAGTTTTATTCACTTTTCACCACCCATGTTGATACAAGAGCACAATAATAATACAAACATATATAAATAATCGCTGATTAGGTAACAGGGACAGTAAGTCTTGTCGGGGTAATTTCCAGTGACATACTACTGGTGACACCTAAACGAAAATATATCATTACATACTTGCTAATCGAGGTTATGTTTAATGAAAATCGATACAGCATGGTTTGAAAATGAACTATAGGCTTTGATAAAAATATTCCAACGAACATAAACCACGAAAATATCTGTAGACTATATTTCGTGAACTTTATATTGCACGGTTGCTAGTGAGGATTATAACGGTTGCTATGAATGACATGTGCATCATGACGTTTTCATGTGGCGTCACAATGGGAGAGCATCCGCTGTCGGTCAAAGTGTAGCGCATTAGATGTTTGACCAGTTTATGTCACCACATTTTGAATGAATCTTGGGCTATATCGTGTCAACTTACAGTCCTTCTTCAACCTGCAAGTCATGGAACAGCAAATAGACAATTTATCAAAATTGATATCTTTGCCCTGATTATTTTAACATGCCGACGTGATGACTTTCTATTCAGATCCGAAGAGCCAAGGACTGAAGCCAACGCGACAACTGATCCACGTGGCGTCCAGACAGTCCCCGTATCCCGGCACTCGTACCCAGCGCTTCCCAGTCTTCGATAAATATGTGTCCTGGGAGGTCAGTATGCCTTTTAATTGTCATGTACCTGAAGCATACTGAGCCTAAAAATAAACTGTGCACAGCATTCCGCTTCTACATACCATGCTAGTGTAAGAATCATTATCATGTAGTTAAGAGTTGTGTAATTATTTAATATTTACTATTCCTAATTTGGAGGGATCTATATGCAAATATTCAAATTTATGTAACTTTTTATAATATGGTGTGACAAAAGCACAAACTAATGGTTGATAGACTACAACAATGATGTATAATACTGACCTCTGGTCTCGTCTGTAATGCTCATGTGTAAAGTTGTTAGGATAATGTTATTATTTTTTAGGTTGATTATGGGATGTATGATCCAACTTACCTAACAAAACCTGCAGAAGAATTCAGTCCTGAGCACACAGCATTTGTGGACCCGGACATTATTGAGTGAGTACACACAGTGAATGAATACCTGTAATGCTAAAGTCGCGTATGGGTGAAATATTCTCGCTGCGACGAAAAACAATAATAATAATAAAATAATAATGTCATGCTAAAATTTATGTCATCGTTAAACAGCTCCTTGTATCTGAATTAAAGTAAATTACAGCACTCTATTTAATTTTTATCTCTCGCAATTTTTACTATGTGGAGATAACAAATAAAATAAAATTTGAATATATTGAAAACCTGTGGAACGTGCAGAAAATGTAGCTTGCTGCCCAATATCCTTGTGTAGACAAATCAAATATTCATATATCCAGGTAAAATCATCCTCACATCCCAGGGCTACTTAATTCTGTTCCTATCTCACTTCATGTTGTACCCTTGGTACACATCTAGAGGGGAACTTTCTCAGCCAACTAATTAAATAATTTTCCAGATGAATTTGGTGTAAAATATCCATTGAAATAGATGGTTCTATTTATAGCTGCTAAACTGTTGTACAAGTTTACCTTTAGATGTGTGCCGGGGGTACCACATGAAATGAGATAGGAACGGAATTAAGGGCCCCTGGCCCCCGTTTCACAACGGTCTCCTAACTATTTAGGAGCTCCTAAGTGTTGTCACCTCGTAACAAGTGTTTCACGACGACGTCACAAGTCGTTATCCCTTCTTAAATCGGCATCTAACTTAGGAGGTGATAAATATGTTCGACCATGAAATATGTCAACACTGTGATTTTAATATATTTTGATCTGCACAAATATTTCGTGATGTTTAACCCTCTCCATGCTGGAGGCAACTGGAGATGCCCTAAAGAGCTGTGCCTAATCCAGTAGGGATAGGGTAAATATGCTGGCTCCTGTATTTACAGATTAAAAAAAGAGGTTGAGGCTAGACAAAAAATGAGCCCAGAAGAGCTGGAGAAGTTACCTCCCTTGAAAGAGTTCACTCCCATGTGGAACAGTGAAGCAGAAGTAGAGGTGGACGGTGAAATTGTAGAGGTGGATCGTACATCATGGATCACCATCAACAACGAGAAGCTGCGCTACAAGTTGGACAAGGCTGGTCTGCCACAGTAAGTATTACCATATCATTCAGAACCTTGTTCTCAATATTATTATCGTCGCAAATGGGTGAAATATTCCCGCAGCAACGTTAAACTCCACAATCACTCACTCACTCAATATTATTATGTATTTTACAAAATTTTAATTGGGGTTTAGAGCGGCTTTCAATATTCTTTCACTTATAGCATGCGCAACATGTCAATATGAGAGTTTGTGATACGAAGTATCGGACCTATAGTATTTGTCAATGATTATTATTATTTTGTGCATAAATTTAATTTAATTATTTGTTATCAATTTGTTAAAAATGTGTTTATTAATCAATTATATTTTGTTATGAATCTTACCCTGCTCCTTCAGTTTTTCATAAGGAATAGAAGCAGATTCAAACTCTAAATCAAGTTTGTTGATTCAACGTTTAATTTTAACAAGACAGTGTAGAAATATTATTTCATCGAATGCAAAAACACCCACTGTTGAACTCTAGCCGATATCCTGTTTGTCCACAAAATTGAAGCAAAGAAAATTCCCAACAGGTTCTACTTGCATTTCGTTTAAACATCCTACAACAAACATTCCACGACAATGGTCGGTGAATTCGCTGAGATAGAATTTCCCATTACATAAAATGGTAAAATGAATATGAATAATACTATGCACAAATATTTCTCAGACAAAATGGTTATTGAATTCTCCGTGATAAAAATCTCCAAAATTAATTGACCCTTGATCCTTGACCTGTCAGAAATCCGCTGGGTCGGACGGGCATCCGAGGGCGGGGCAATCTCTGGCGGTGGGGACCCAACCACAGGATCTCTGCCATCATCACCAGGTGGAAGAGGAAGTACTCTCACCTGGGCTTCCCCAGCGACTACTTCACTATAGAAGGGAAGAAAGTGCTGGAGTTCATCTGTGTTGCCAAGTCAGATACAGGGGAGCTAACTCTTCCAGGGGTATGTATCTCATTTAATTTTTATGTCTAACCCCCAAGGTTATGCAATCTCATTAATATCTGATTTTGTTTTGATTCTTAAACATTTAGATATTCTTTGGCAAAAGCGATTGTCCAAATATCTCAGCATCAATTTCGTATCTGATTTTAATGATTGGAGGTTGTGAAACTTTTGGAGTATGATTTCATGATCTTCATGTTTTATGTTAACATTTGAGCACAATACTAAGTATTGAATCGTACTCGAGAAGTTTCATAACCACGGGGCCAGGTTGTGTATGCCAGATCATCGATGTTAGAGCAAAAATTACCCACTTCTGGCTATTCTTCTTTTGGTAATTGGAAGCTCATATAGCCATTTGTATATACACTGTATAATGCCATTTGTAACTCACTCAGAACATTTTCATTTTCATTTTAAGTTCATATTGTTCCAAATTATTAAAATCCAAATTAAGAGGAGATTTATCATGTATCTGAACGAGTATTTAAACTTGGAAATTTTTGGAGTTATTTTTTTACTTCATATTTATTTATTCAAATCTGATATTACTCTATTCTTCATTCTTTGCAAATGGGTGAAAGATTCCTGCAGCGACGTTAAGCTCCATAATCACTCACTCACTCTATTTTCATATGCCCTCAGCCATGCTTTATAAGCCGTATAATGCTCCAAGCTATCATTATCCAGACTTTATTTGGATTTTGGGGAATATAAAGTCTTTACTGGCAAATAGCGAGCCATGATTTAAATTGCATTAAATGCATCCAGTATTAGATGTATTTTTTCTCTCCATAGGTATCAGAATGTTAAAGTATCGGTATCATCATCTAGTATCGTAAAATTTCAAATTGTATGTGTCGGTATGTGTCATCGCCTATGGGTGAAATATTCCTGCTGCGATATAAAGCAATAATAATTCATTCATTCAAACGGTATGCAGCCCCAGTCTCAGATTTGAGCCTAGCTCATGCCATTGTGTAGCACTTGAGCAAAGTGCTTAGATGCACACTGCTCCAGTCCACCCAGCTGTTAAATGTGTATCCAGTTGGAAGAAATGGAATTGTGATTGTTAACCTTCTAGCGACTGAAAAATGGCTGCTTGGGTTGTATACTCCCCAGGAAGTCGAGAAGGTGAAATAAGTGCACATTGAATCATTGACTGGGGTTATAGCACTTCAAGCATGTATTAGAATGGAGCCATATGCATTATTAATGTAGGATTTTAAAAATGTATTATTTATTTATTGCAGGGCAACGTGTACGGACGGACGTGCTCGTACAGTGTGATGTGTGAGCAGTTCTTGAAGTACGTGCTTAAGCAGGAGTTTGAAGGAAGTCCACAGTTTGGATCGGAAGACATGAAGAGAGTATGTACATAGTGATTACAGCATGATGATTCTGTCATAGTTGTTTGAGCTAACTGTTTATATGTTTATCTACAAATCCATTCCTGCATATGTCACGGGGCGGGTGGTAGAACAGTTGGACTTCGGAGCCAAGGTTCCAGGTTCAAATCCCGCCCCGGGGGCCCGGCATCAATGTTCGCG